>VWZO01019105.1:58779-69633 GCA_013396975.1 Bucco capensis | reverse complement strand
AAAGATGTGGAGCTGTTGGAGCAAGTCCAGAGGAGGCCACAAAGATGATTAAAGGACTGGAGAACCTCCCCTATGAGGATAGGCTGAGACAGTTGGGATTGTTCAGCCTGGAAAAGAGAAGGCTTCGAGGGGCTCTTATAGCAGCTTTCCAGTACCTAAAGGGGGATTATAAGACAGAAGGGGAGAGACTTTTTAAGTGGTCAGACTGTGATAGGACAAGGGGGAATGGTTATAAGCTGAAGGAGGGGAAATATAGATTAGCGATTACGACGAAGTTCTTTCCCCAGAGAGTGGTTAGGCACTGGCACAGGTTGCCCAGAGAGGTTGTGGATGCTCCATCCCTGGCAGTGTTCAAGGCCAGGCTGGATGCAGCCCTGGGAGACCTGGTCTAGTGATTGGCATCCCTGCTCAGTGCAGGGAGGCTGGAACTTGATGATCTTTAGGGTCCCTTCCAACTTGGCCATTCTATGATTCTATGTCTGTGGGCCATTCCCTCTGGGCCTTTCCAACACCTCAGTCTGTCTGTTTGTCAGCCAGCCCCTGCCAGGCTCCTGGACACTGACTCATCGACTGTCTCCCTCTGCTTCACTTCTGCTCTTCTGTGACTCTGCAGGGCCTGGGAGATTTCCTCTCAGGGGCTATCAAGTTTCTTTTCTGCCTTCTGGCCTGGAACACAGCAAATGTCCACCCTGTGCTCCCAGACACCGGCTGGCACACACTAAAGCCACCCTGTAGCACCTCTCACCTGCACGAGGACACGCTGCTACTTGTCTCGCAAGGGCTCAACACTCGGTCCCCAGCATACCCCTCGGCCAGCTCCGAGGAAGATTTTGGCAGCAGTTGAGAAACCACAGCAGGACCTTCCCCTCTCCACAGGCACCAGCCCTCACTTCTCGCTCCTCTCGCCGGGCCCGCCAGCGCCAAGATGGCGACCTCCCCTTTCCCGGCAGCTCGCGGCTGCGGCACGTCTCATTGGGCAGCGGCTCTGCCCATCAAGTGAGGGGAAAGCGCCGATCGCCATAGGCTGTCGGGAGGAGCCCCCGCCCCTTGTTTGGGTTGCCTAGCAAGAGACAGGCTCTGGCGTCGGCCTGAGGGAGCGGAGCGGGAGCGGGTGAGCTGCGGGGTCCCGAGCCCGTCCCAGACCCACGTCGTCTGGGAGCCCACCCTCGATTTATCCCCGACCCGCCGGGACCCCCGCGCGCCCTGGGCTTCTCCTCAGATCCCTCTCTGGATCCTCGTGCCCTGGCCACCCCTCGAGGCTTCCTACCCTCACCCGAGGGTCTGCCCCACCAGGAATCCCGTCAGCCACGCCTCCGGCTCTCCCACAGCAGAGAGTCCTTTGTTCCCCTGGCACCCTGCTGCCCCTAGCCTCACACCGAGGGGACCCTTCTCTCCTTGCCAGCCTCCCGCCTAGAGCTGCCCCCTCCTCTTGCCCTCGTCTCCCCCAGCGCAGCCCCTCTGGGTGCCCAGATCCCCTCTCTCGCCTCTTCCCTCTGGCAGTGTCAGGCTCGGGAGGTTGGAGTTGCGTGTTTCCCAGCGGGAGCCCTGCCCTTCTCTCCCGGGTGGCTCCAGGGATCTGCAAGCCGCTATTGACACACCTCCAGGGGCTGCAGAGCTGCCACTTGTGCTTCTGCCCTTCAGTTACAGTATCACAGTATGTTAGGGGTTGGAAGGGCCCTAGAAAGATCATCTAGTGCAACCCCCCTGCCAGAGCAGGAGCACCTAGACGAGGTCACACAGGAATGTGTCCAGGTGGCTCTTGAATGTCTCCAGAGAAGGAGACTCCACAGCCTCCTGGGCAGCCTGGGCCAGTGCTCTGGCACCTGCACTGGAAAGAAGTTCCTCCTCGTGTTAATACTAAACCTCCTGTGGTCCAGCTTGCTCCCATTCCCTCTTGTCCTAACATTGGATGCTACTTGGAAGGAGTTGGGAGCTTTCTCTCACCACGTTTCAAAGCCATCTCAAGGTCCATTAGTCTCCTCCCTTTCCATGGGTGTTCAACAGCCTCTCTGGGATAGAGACCTGTCTCGATGCACAACCTCATGTACTTACCCTGGGCCCAGACCCAGGAAGAATGTGGTGTTTTGAAACCCCTATGTTTTCCCAAACTACATTGTTTTCATAATGCTGTCACCACATTTTCTTTTTAGAAATCAAACCTGATAAAGAATATATAGCAGAAGCACTAGAGATGTTCCCTGAGTCTCACTGTGTGTAAGAGATTTGGTGTCCATTCTAGACCTCAAAGCACTCAACCTGCAAGTGTTTAGCTGAAGCCATGGTAACCTGCAAGTGTTTAATATAAGTCATGGCAACAGGGGATCCAGCTGTGCTCCAAGTGCCATCTCAGGAGGTGAAGCAAAGAATGAAGCCCTTGATGAAGGGCATAGCAACGCCAGAGAAGGCAAGGATGACATTAGATGTGATGAAGATGTTAGATCCTAGTCAGTTAAAACCTGATAGCATAGAGACAGAAAGAATCATGACTGTCTTGGATGAGACGGTTGCCAAGCTGAAGCTGAGCAGTTTGATCCCTCATATTATGAGCTCTCTGGACAGCTATGCTGATGTGCTGGGACCTGAGATCACAAGCAGCCTGATCCAGCACCAAAAGCTTTCAAATGAGATGGAGCAGCTGCTTGCCAGCTCTGGGGAAGAGGACACTGTGCAAGCTGAGGAACAGCAGGGCTCTCTCTGCTTGCTGGAGCAACATCTCAAATCCTCTGTTAGAGATATCCTGAGACTGTTCCAAGCCAACCCTTCCCTGTGCCAGGCTCTGAAACACCAAACCTGGGCAAGGGAGCCCCCAGCTGAAGGGTTTATCAAAGCCTTTGAGGAGTTCAGGAATTTCATCATTGAAAGACTCCTGACTAGTCCCGGGGAAGAGGAAGAGAAGAGCCAATTCATGGAAGACATCTCCCTCCAGATCACAAAAACCAGGGAAGCAGTCACAGCTCTCCAGGCAGAACTGGCAGCAGCAATCCAGGCTGGAGAGGAGGAGGTAGGATATGGTGAGAATGTGTTTGCTAACAATGTGTTACTGAATCAAAACTTTGGTAAGCTAAAACCTGATCCCTTTCTTGCGGTTCCCAAAGAGGAAGTTCCAGAAAGGATTTCTAAACCAGATCCTAAAATTAAAGCTGCTACTTTAACTGTAAAACAGAATGAGAGAAGTTTATTGCATGCTTAATTTTTTTTAAGCTTGAATTTGATGTGTTTTGAACCTGTTCCCATCAGCCAATCTAAATGGCACAAGCTACTGAGTTTACAAAGGAGCTGCAGGACAGGCACAAATTGCTGCAGTGGTGTTCTGGCAGGGCTACAATGCCAGCTGCCAGCCCCAGGCTTGGGTCACTGCTGCTGAAAGGATGAAAAGTCATTCCAGGGAGAGATTGCTCTGATTAAAATCCATTTGTCTTATCTGCTCTGCCTTCCCTCTTGCTTGAAACCAAGATTTCTGTGGCTGCCAGCTCCAGCTTCTAGCTGCCTCAGAGCATTGGTGGGGAAGATGTGATGATAGGAATCCTTCATTTTCTTCAGTGAAGGCAACTGAGGCACAGATAGAGGAATGGGCATTTCCCAGGCTGGCTCTGTGGGCTGTGGCAGCATCCCAGCCTCTGGCCTCCTGACAAGCAAGCCTTTGTTTTGTCCATAGGCTTTTCTCTCTTCTTCCTGCCAGAGGGGTGGGAGGGGAAGGCTTTGTCATGTGCTGGCTGTGCTGAATGGTGCTAAGGGAGACAAGGGCCTGCCTTCCCCATCCCCTCTGCTCTGTGGGGATCTGTGAATCGAGACATGCGAGGTTGTTATCTGTGATTTGGCAGCTTGGCCAAGGCATCGTGAATAAATCTGTTTCACTGGGCTCAGCTGAGGATTCCTCTTGCAGGCAGCACACCGAGCTGTGGCCCCCAGACAGTACTCTGAGCCTAATCCAAAACTCAAGGGAGCTATGGAGCTAGCTCCAGGGGCTCTGATTTTGGCTCTTCCTCAGTTGGCAGTGCCAGTGGGGCTCACTGTGGTCTGTTCATTCTCTACCTTTATTCACAGGCTCACAAAGAAGCAGTAGGGGAAGGTTTTTGCTGTGTAAATATAACTCTGTTCCCTCAGCCAGCAGTAGCAGGTCCCTGTTGCTACCAGATCAGCAGAGAGTCTTCTTAGATCTGTNTACCATGCTGGGGTTTGGGGATTCTGTGATCTCCTGCTCTTTTGCAAGGCATCCACCCCTCACCTCACTGGCATTTCTTGACAGTATTTCTTTCTCTTGTATTCTGGGTCTAGATTCAGAAGAAGGACAATATAATTGAAGACCTCAAAAGCAGCATCCGTGATCTGGCCAAAGTCAGTGAGGCTGACACCCAGCAGATCAAGGAGGGTGAAGTCAAGCAGCAAGAAGAGGAGCTGGAAGCCTCCCAGACCAGATGTGCCAGGCTGCAGCAGGACATTGAGCAGCTGGAAGCAGAGCTCAGTGCACTCATTGTGGAGCACCGAGCAGCAGAAGCTGCCCTCAGGAAGGTAAACAGGAGGAGGGCCTGGAACAGGAGACTGAAACTCCTTTGTAGTGCTGGCAGGTCTGGCTGCTGCAAGGAATTACTTGGTTCCTGCTAGCTGCTGGCAGGATGCACATGCTATTTGTCAGAATATACCTGCTCTGTTAGGCACAGTCTGAAAATCCCTTGTGGTCTCCTGTGGCCCCTGGTGCCATAACTGTGCCCACAGCAGAGGGAGCATTAAACTCATTGCCCACGGGAAAGTGTGGGGAGTGATACCCATGTTCCTAGAATCCTTGGATGGGTAGGATGAGCTCATTAGCCTTCTGGCAGTCACCCTAGGAGAGGGACAACTCTGATTCCAAACCCAGGCAGATGGAGCTCGTTTAGCCCTGGAAGGCCTTCCAGCTAAGAGGTTAAACCTCTGTCCTAAGGACTTGGCTGCCAGCGTCCAAGCTTGCTAGGCCCTGGCAGATGAACCTTAGGACTAAAGGGTGGGTCCAGCTCTGTGCATGCTGTGTCTCACCTAAAAAAAATCCCTAGTGCAGGCTCGAGGGTGCTATCTGCTATCCTCTTTTTATCAGTGCTTGGAAAAGGCGCTGAGGAGGAGCATGGGTGGAGCCCTCCCTGGAGCTTTGTTCACGAAGCCTAGCCACAGCAACAACCTGCTCTGTCCTCATGCTTTGCTGATTCCAGTGAAAAGCAACTGTGCAGCAGCAGCAGAGAAGGAGCGTGCTCACAAGTCCTCCTCCTGCCTGCTAACTTAGCTCTGAAAACACCTTTGCACAGCCCTGGGACACTGTGTGCTAGAGAGGTTGTGGCCTGGTCAGAGTGCAGAGCAGCAAGGCTACAGCACAGCAGGCAAGGTGTGTGTTAAACAGGGGATTTGGTGTAGGGTAAGCAGTGCAAACATCATCTTGGCTTTGTAGAGAGCCATCTTGTAGAGTTGATTGTAGTGTTCACAGTTGAGCACAGCTGAGCTGAGCAGTTCCTACTCTGTCTGGCACTTAGCTGAAGGCACAAGCCAAGAAGTTAGGTTGAGTTGAATGAGGGGGAAATGTGATTTTTCACAGTGCTGAGCAGATACAGAAGGAGCAGAAAGAAGCAGCAGGCAGGCTCAGGCCTCTGTGTCAACAACTTAGCCCTGAGCCATGTCATGGTGGTGACACAGGGCACAAGGAATCCTACAACTGGAAAAAGAACATTTCCCACCCCCTCATTTTGCTCCTGCTAGGTACTTACTCCAGGCAAGTGCTGGCCTCCCACAAGCAGGACCACATGGGGCATCTTCCACTCTTGTGTTGGACAGTGTAGAGCAAAGTGGCAGCAGGACTGGGCATGGACAAAGCATCAAACACAAGTTAGAGCCATGTACAAAATCCCAAATCTACCTATTTACTCCTCCTTTAATGGAGTGGCTTTATCAGGCAGCTTCTCCTGAGGCTTCAGGCCCCAGAGTACTTGTGAGTACCTTATATCCTGCTATCATGTTTAGCAGTTCTCTGCTCCTTCAGTTTTAGGGTGGTTGCCCCAGTTTGTCAATGAGTTGCCACATTCCATTGGACATGTTCATTTCCTACTGCAGAATGCACTTTTTGGGTACATTTCAGTCCCTCAACTCCATGCTAGAAACCAAGGAAGGCCCTTGTGGCCTCAGGGAATGTCCCTTGAGAATCCTCAAAGTAGGAGTCAGCTGAAGGAAGGAAGCTTTCCATGACTAGGAGGTGTCAAACAGAGTGATGCTGGGGCTCAGAACTACCCTCAGGCTACTTTTTCACAGGCTTCAGGTGCCTTCAAGGAATGTATCTTCTTTTGTGTTTCAGAGGAAGTGCAGAGCAGAGATGGAAATTGTGAACTGGATCCAGAAGTATGACATAGACATGGCAGAAAAACAGGTATCCCCTGTGAAGTGCTTTGCTCTCCTATCAGGTGACATGTTCAGGCAGATTCCTATCCAAATGGCCACATGGCTCTTAACACAGGAGGCTGTGGAAGTTTGGGGACAGTTCTTCATCCAGAAGAAGAGCAGGCTTTAGAGGGAAAGCTGTGTTTGTCCTACCTGTGTGTTAAGCAGTTCTCTGCTGCTTTGACTTCAGAAGGAGTTACACCCCTTGCTAAATCCCACAGTATTTGGGGGCATATGGGCTGCCACGTTCTGTCAGACCCACCCACCTGACACTAGGGAACAGGCTTTTGGGTTTTGCTTCAATCCCCAATGCCCTTGACCCTCCCTGGTGTCCAAATCATGCTCCTGTTTCTGCTGTCCCCCTTGAGACATGCTAAGAAACCCAACAGCCCACAACACTGCTTCCTTGGCAGCACCCAAGCAGTCAGCTCAGCACCCCCAGCCTTGCCTCTGAGAAGGCCCTGGTTGCTTTTCTGTTCTTGCCCTCTTTATGGAGATGGATAGAAGCTTCTGGATTCCTAACAAAGCAGCCAGTGTCTGGACCTCTCCCTACATTTTGCTAAGTGTGAGAAAGGATCTGCCCTTGTCAGGTTATGTTGCTTTCCTGTGTGCTGGGTGGCTGGAGCACCATGTCACAGCAGCTTTAGGGCAGACACACATTCCCCTCATCTTCCTTAAGGTCATTAGGAAAGGCATGAGCTGCTGCTGAGCTTGGAAGTGCAGTAACACCACCAAAACCCTGGGCCGTTTTGAGGCTGACATGATCTTGCTCTCATGCTCCCAACATGTTAGCTGGGCTTCAGTGCCATGCATCTACAAGGCTTCTTAGCAAAGCTGGGAGCTCAGGCTCAGGCTGACCCAAAGCACAGCAATATGTCCTCCTGCTGCAGGAGGGGCTCTGACCTGCCTGGCTTACGTGTGGAATGCTCCCAGCTGGCTGGATCCTGATTACATCACAGGGAGAATTAGGAGAGTGTTTTTCAGAGCATGAAGCTACTAGGAGCTGCTATCTCATGGAACTGCCTGTGCACTGGGCACATGGCAAGGCTCAGGTCAGCTCCCAGTTGTGGGTCTGCCTGGATCTGGGATGACTTTAAGAACCTTTACCTAGGGATGTACAAGGAGGAGCTGCTGAATGCCCTCAAAACTGTTCTACCTGGTATCTGCTGTCTTGCTAGGCTGAGTATGAGGAGGTTCGTGCTGCCTGCACTGAGGAGAAAGCTGAGCTGTCCTGGCTGCTGGAGAAACATGAGCTGCTGCTCCAGGAGTACTCCCAGCTTGAGGAGGAGCGCAGGCTGAGGCAGCAGAAGGAGGAGGAAGCCGAGCGGGAGCTGAAAGCCAGGACTCTGGCTTCCATCCGCATCCAGGCCCTCTGGAGAGGATATGTGGCACGAGCCTCCTTCAGAAAGATGAAGCAGCTGAGGGAAAAGAGGAAGGGCAAGGGCAAGAAGGGCAAGAAGAGCAAGAAATAAAGCACAAAATCTCTTCTCTCTCCTCCTGGCAAAGCTGCTGACTCCCCTGGGGCTGAGCTCTTCCAGGNAAGGGATTTTCAGACTGTGCCTGCCTCTTCCAGGTAAAAGGGCTAGATTTGAGGGAGTGTTTGCATTAAGGCCCAAGCTCTCCAGGCCTGGGGCTGCCTCTTGTAGTTGGAGTATATTGAAGCAGCAGCATGAAGACATGTCTTTCCATTTGAGGTTTGGCTTTGCAGCCTCTGCAAGGAGGAGGAGGTTCCTAGTGAAGGGACTGGGCCAGCAGTGCAGGTTCCTGGCTTGTCTCCTTGGCTTCAGTCTCCTTGCTTATACCTTGCTCATGTGTCAGGGCCTCAGTTCTGTTCTTACTGAGGGTGGCAATAACTTCATTGCTGGGGCAGGACAAGGCCCTTTGTCTGACAGGGTTTCTCCTTGTGTGAATTTATCCCTTACTCGAGGAGCAAGCTGAGGACTGTTGTGTACCAGTGAGAGAAGGGCCAATGTCTTATTATATTATGACTTATTTGTTTCATCTGCTTGGGAAACTAGGCTGTCCTGTGTTACCATAAAGCCTTTGGCACCTCCTCACACGTATTTTTTGCATTTGACAAGGCTGGGATCAAACAGCATTTTGGATCTAGACTCCCAGGGACAATTTTTCACTCCTGATTTCAGCAGCCCTTCCTTGCAGCCTCCTTTCCCAGGAGAGGGCAGTGATGCTGGTTGCAAAGCCCACATGACCACCAGGCCCTTCTGTTCTGCCTGACTCCACCTCTCTTCATAAATGGGTACCTACAACAAAAGGGCTGAGGTGATTTTTACCACCTAACACAAACCAAAATGAAGAGGCCATTTTGCTAAGGACCAAGAGTCACTGGAGATGTTGATGCTGAGCTTACTGTGAGGGGGAGATGCCACAGCAGCACCTCGAGTACCAGACACGAGGGCCTTGTCCTTGACTCAGTTTGGTCATAGCTCAGTGTGATGTGACCAGAACATGCTTAATACTCATCACAGGATTTTTGTGCAGGGCCCAATCCCAAGCAGGTGCTGGCATCACTGAGGGATCCCAAGGATGTGAGACACAGAAGCCTTTCTCCAACATGGCCAGGGGAGATGTCTTTCCATGTTTCCAGCCAAAACAGATGCCAGGATCTGTGGAGGCTTTCAGATGTTGGTACCCATGGGGGTAGTTTGGGGTGGACCAACCCAAACACAAAGGGAAACAAAAAGCAGCTCAGAATGGAAATGCTTCCAAAATGTTCTATGTGTCCCTTGTTGAAGGTCTGGGCAGTTACCTGCCCCAGTGGGGTTTCCAGTTTCAAGTGGTCCTGGGTTTTATGAGCTGGGTCACATCTTTGGGGTTCCATCTCCACAGTGAGCCCAGCAGAGCACCACAGGGACCTGTGGCAGATGCTGTCCTGCCAGGCATCCTCTCATCCACCAAGGCTCCTTCTCTTCTCTCCCCAGGGGATCTCCTTTCCCTGTTCTCTAAATCTCCTCTGATCTCCCTTGATCTCATTACTCCTCAGCCATCACCTGCACGTGCACTTCTGCCTGCTTGCCCAAGGCAGCCCTGCCAGCACAGGCAGCCTGAAATAGAACCTCCTGCCAGCCTTGCCAGGGCTTCAGGGGGCTGGGATGTGGGTGAAGGGGCTCCCCCAGCTCCTGACACTGGTCCTAGAGACATCTCCAATGAGCACCCTTGGCTCCAAGCCTGAGGATCTGGGCTAGGCAGCTCCTTGGGTGAAGAAGGTAGGCAAACTCCATCCTCTGCTTCTGCCCTGAAGCTAGTTGAGCATTTCCTCCCATTCTAAAGAGATGCCCCTGAGGGTCCTTCAGCCACAAACACCAGAACCTCTGGCACTCAGACACTGAGGCAGCTCTAAGGGCAAGTCCTATGCCTGGAAACAGTTTGAGAGTACTCTGGACTCCAAAGATTGCTGTTCTCCCAGCAGAAGGTTGTTCTCAGGCTGTCAGCCAGCTGAATGCCTCTGCAGGCCCCGTGGCAAACAGTCCAGCTCCAATGGCTCCTCTGCCTTCCAGGCCCCAGGGCTGAGGAAGGAGGTGAGGGCAAATGGGGTCAGGCATTGCCCCAGCCTGGTACTCTTTACACCAGGGATCAGAGAATCAGAGACTCATACTTTGGTTTGGGTTGCCAGGGACCTTTCAAGGTCATCCCTGCAGCCAGCAGGGACATCTGCAGCTAGAGCAGGTTGCTCACAGCCCCAAACAACCTGACCTGGGATGGTTCCAGGGATGGGACATCTCCCACCTCTCTGGGCAACCTGGGCTAGGCTCTCACCACCCTCAGTGCAGAACATTTCTTCCTTCTAACTAGCCTGAATCTCTTTTAGTTTCAAACCATCACCCCTTGTCCTGTCCCAAGAGTTCTGCTGAGAAGTCTCTCCCCACCTTTCTCACAGACCCTTCCAGTACTCAAAGCTCACACTGCAGTACTGAACACCTTGCCCCTGGCCTGGCACTGCCACCCCTCCTGCTGCTCCCTCTGCCCCACAGGCACTCAGGTAGCTATCTCAGAGGTGTTCCATGTTCTCTTGCTGGAACAAGAGAACATTTGCTCTCTTGCCTGTGTCCTCCTCCTCCTGACACAGCTTTTTGGGTGGTATTTGGGTGCTTTTGGAGAGGGCCACTGGAGCAAGGGCACAGCACCGGTGGGGTGCAGGGGTTCCTCAGGCCACACCTCTGGGGTTCATATAAACCCCCCANAGCCGAGCCGTGCCCAGCAGATCTGAACCGGGACAGTCCGAGCCGAACTCTACCGAACCGAGTCGGACCGAGCCGAGCCGAGCCGTGCCGCGCCGCCCCGCGGGGTCTATGGGGAAGGCAGCCGCGCTGTGTGGCGGCGGCGGCAACAGCACCCGCGGGCTGGTCTCCCTCCTCAGCGCCGTCCCCTGCTTGGCCTGCCACGAGCTGCCGGCCATGAGCGCGGAGCCAGGGGGCCGAGGCGGGGGGGGGGCGGGGGGGGGGGCGG
>VWZO01019105.1:42206-57575 GCA_013396975.1 Bucco capensis | reverse complement strand
CTGGCCCCCCTCCTCCCCGCCGTCCCCTGCTTGCCCTGCCACGAGCTGCCGGCCATGAGCGCGGAGCCAGGGGGCAGAGGCGGGGGGGGACCGGCGGGAGGACCGCCTGCCGCCGCCCCCCCGGGCTCCGACACCTACAAGGGCTGGCTCTTCAAGTGGACTAACTACCTGAAAGGCTACCAGCGCCGCTGGTTCGTGCTCAGCAACGGGCTCCTCAGCTACTACAGGTACCGGGGGCGGGGGGAACGCGCCGGTCGCCGTGGCTGCGGGGGATGCGGTGACCTCTGGCTGCCAGGGCCAGAGGTGCCCCGTGCTGGCCCCGCCAGGTGCCTCCGGTGGCAGGGGATGCTTCTGCAGAAGGAAAATCTCCTCGTTTCACTCAGTTTGGGTTGTGGTTATTTTATTTTCCCCTCTTTTAAAGCAGACTTCGGGGTTTGATCCCTCAGTGCCGGTGCGG
The DNA here is from genome assembly GCA_013396975.1 of Bucco capensis. Classification (NCBI taxonomy): domain Eukaryota; kingdom Metazoa; phylum Chordata; class Aves; order Piciformes; family Bucconidae; genus Bucco; species Bucco capensis. The sequence goes on along the minus strand of VWZO01019105.1, from coordinate 57,118 downwards.
GCTCTTGGGGCGATCTCCCATCCCTGCAGCTCCTACTGCAGCAGCTAGCGCTGCTACAACAGCCCTTAGAGAGTCAACATCAGCAGCCTGCTGACAAAAACCCTTCTCACCTCAAATCGATCTCCTCTCGTAAGCTGGTTCTGCTGCTCTTTTGTTTTAATCCCAGAGGCTGAAAGTATTGCCACTAAGCATGTGTGGAAGGTCGAGTGCTGCCGTTGCTGTGTCCGAGTGGCCAGGGTGGCCTGGGCTGCTGTGCCTGGGAGGAAGGAAGTTCGTTCTAGCACTTGGCTGTGATTGCCAAGTCTTGCCTGGCTTTCCTTGCTGTGGGATACAGTGGGTTTGGTACAGACCAAAACATACAGAGGGTATAGGACATGGGGACTGGTTTGATCCAAAGTGGTGATGTTTCATCTTGGTAGGTTCTCTTGTGCTTCTTGTGTTGGTTGAGTGGTAAGAATATAAAGCTATGAGAGTTGTAGGATTTTGGGGTATTTTTATCCTTTAGAAAGGATCATGTTTATTGTTGTCACTTGGAAGTCAAACACACTGTCACCTTCAGTGTTGTGGACTATATGTTGGCTGTGTTTCAGAACATAGATATGGTCCTGGATATTAAGGATGGTTAGAGCTTCATAAATTAAGGCATCATTAAAGTACCCAACCCTGTGAGTGAGGACTTCTCTGTAAAAGCTGGTTTTCCTCCTCACACAAAGTTCATCTGCTGGTTTCTGCTCTGCTACAGCTAATGACACAGAGCCTGAAGTAGGTCCCTGAGCTTCAGCTGGCTGTCAGGTGTTGAGAGAAACTCCTTCAGCTCAAAAGAGAGATCTGGAACCTGAGTCCTGGGGTCAGACTGCAGAAGGTGACATAGGTCAGGAGTTCAACGGTGTGTTTATCCACTTGGAGTTGTTTAAACCCCCCTCTAAAACTCAAGCCAAACAAAAGTGCTCAGTTAAAAAACACTCCCACAAGAATGTAGTTACCTCTCAGTAATTCAGCTAATTAACTTGTAATCCCTTCTGGTATGCTTCTACCTTCTAACAACTCCAGTCCAGATCTGGACCAGCAGAGCTGTGCAGCTTAAAAAGGTGGTGGAAGTTTAATGCTAGTAACCATGTCAGAATACTTTTTGTTCTGTATTGCTGCCAAGTCTGTCATGCACAAACAAGTGGTTTTCTTCAACAGTTACTTTAGGTAGGAATAACTGAGTTTAAGACAATTTGATCCATTTTGGGCTGAAACAACAGACAGAAACACCCAAGGAAATGATTCTGAGCAGGATGTGAAGGAGTTGAACCTGCATCACTTGGTGGAGCTTTCAGCTGGTGCAGAGCTGCAGCAGCTGCTGGGAAGAGTGATGCTGAAGGTTTTTGTGTTGCCTTTTCCTCATTGGGCTCAATGAGACCTGAACAAAAATGCAGGAGAGAGCATGGGGGAAAGTTTTTAAGTGGAAAAAAGCTTCCGTGGTACTCTTCAAACCCAGTGCTCTTAAATAGCAGCCATGCCAATTGAGCTAGTGACAGCTTGGATTGCTCATCACAGAGTGCTCCTGGGAGACAGACTGGGCTAAAGGGGTGGTTTTGTTTTAGCATGACTCTAGCTAACTGACAGAGGAGCAAGGAAGCTCCAGGAATCAGGCTCTGTGCTTTCAGTGACCTCCTCTGTGTGAGCAGGCTGCTGCTTGTTTGACTTGTATGCAGAGAATTTAAGTAATAACCTTTGTAAAGGTCTCTTGTTGTTCTGTGAGCTGTGTCTTAATTTCTGCTAGGGCTTTGTACTCATCCCACCCATGAAGGTGCATGGCCAAACTCTGCCTTTGCTGCTAAAGGTGTTGCAGATGAAATCATGCCCTTGAAGGTGAATTGCTGCACTCTCCTGTCTTTGTGGCCCAGGCTGCTCAGAGAGCTTGTGGAGTCTCCTTCTCTGGAGAGATTCCTAAGCCAGCTGGAGGTGGTCCTGGTTAACCTGCTGTGGGTGACCCTGCTTTAGCAGGGGGGTTGGACTAGGTAATCTCCAGAAGTCCCTTCCAACTCCCACCATGCTGGGATTTAGGGATTCTGTAGCTTGGATCTGGAAGGAGGTTGCCTTGATGGATGGCTTAGCTGTTGACTGCTCAGGACTGGCTTGATAGAAACTTCATTTTGCTTGTCTGCTGAAATCATCTTAATTGGAAAAACTCCATGATGCCCAAGTGGCCTCCTGGTGTCTATTGATGTAGTTCCAGATTGAAACTTCTCATTTGATCTGAATTTCCTGCTGCTCCCTGCTCAGCTTACTTTACAAAGCAGCCTGTCCCATTGCCTGGTGCTGGTTCCTGGTGGATTTTTTGTCTGCAGGGTTGTTGAGCTCTTCAAATGCCTGCTGGCCTCCTGGGAGGTCCTGTGGTGATGCAGCTGGCTGAGAGCTGGAGCTGCTCACTGGGCTTTTCTCAGGCAGCCAGGTGCAGCTCTTGTCTTCTGCCAGCTTGTTTCACAGGGACACTTTGCTGAATTCAAGCTTCTAATTAGAGTATTCTTTCCAAATGGAGAATTGAAAGCCTCATGTATCTATGTTAAATCTAGGAAGACATCAAGTCTTCCTGCCAGCAAAGCTTCCCCGTGGGTCATGTGCTTGGCTTCACATTCCCTACTCTGAACCTGTGGAAAATAATAGCAGAGTGATTCTCAAAGACTTCCTCTGCAGTACCCTCCTCTGGAGTGAGGTCTAGGAACTTCTAGGAGTCACACAGCAAGACTGTTGGGCCGCTTGAATTGCCCTTGATTGTTCCTTTTAGGTTGTTTTTTGACTAAGTTTTCTAGTTGACTAGGAAATCTACAGCAGGCAAGTGAAGCTTGTGTTGGAAGGCAGCTTAAGCATGGCACAACTAATCTGCTTGGCTTGCTAATGATCCAGATTCGCTTTCTAAACTGCTCTGGTAGGCTGCCATTGATAGATTTATCATTATCCATAATTAGCATCTCTGTAGAGGAGAATCTAATCACCTTGAACAGCTAAGTGTTCTCCAGGAGATTAGAGAGGATCTTCAGGTAAGGATTAATTCATCAGAGATTGGCATTGGCTCTTGAGCTGAGCGTTGTCTTCTCCAAGCAGCTTTCTCAGGTTTCCCAGAGCTCAAGTTTCGTGTTGTCTCCTCTGTGGCTTTGCTCTGTAGCCTGTTATCAGTGGGTTGGGTGGCTGAAAAGCTTCTGGCAGTGCTTTCTGTGGTCACAGGACATGATAGTTAAAAGGAAAAAGCATCTGATACTGTGGGTGGTTTGGTCATTGTTGTGAAGGGAAAGGCACGGAGAGCAGCCTTGGCTCCCTTGCTGCCTCTGCTCTCAGAAGAGGGATGGGTGCCTGGGGCAGTTCCACTGCCTTGACTGCATTATCCCACTGAGGTGAGGGCACAGGCAGCTGGAAAAGCTGTTTCCCAGAGCAGCATCCTTCAGCAGCTTTGTTTATCCAGCTGTTAACTTCTGATTAGCATCCTGAGTATAACCTGAGGGGTTTTCTTTCCCTGCTTTTTCTAATGAGACTCCAGCTGCAAGCTGAGGTGGTCAGTTCAGGAAGGAACTTGAAACCTGCTGCTGATACTAGAGATGTGGAGGGATTGAGGACTTCTAGAAGACACCCCTGGGTTGCTTAGGCCCTTGAGCTGCCTGGTTTGAATGTCTCCAAGACACATTACACATGCTCTCGGGACCCTCTCTTCCAGTGCTGGGCCACACTTAGGGGGGAAGCATTTCCTTACATTGAGTGTGTAAATAATATGGGGAGAAAGAGATCCTCTCCTAGAATGATTGTACTAACAGCTTGTTCCAGCCCAACTGTGCAAGTAGCTGCATCTCCTTGACCATTTGTCATCCTTGGTGAGTTGGAGCACACAGGTTTCAAGGCCAGCCCTATAGCTGCATGGCTGCTTGTTTTGAAACAGCATTTCAATAGTTCCTGTTCTCACTCACCTTGTTTTCACATGGCACTGGCTCTCTCCATATGGCACTTTGCTGCTGAGGGTTGTTGATGGCTTGCATGTTTGTGAGGAAGCCTCTGTGCTTCGGGACTGGGGACATGGTGCCTGCACAGCTCCCTTGGGGCATGGTGGAGCAGCTCTCAGGTGCTGCTGTGGGGTGAAAGGAGCCTGTGCTGCCATTCACAGTGACCTGGGCAGAGAAAAACCTCATGAAGTTCAACAAGGGCAAGTGAAGGGTAATGCAGCTGGGGAAGAATAACCCTGTAGACCGAGACAGGTTAGAGACTGATCTGCTGGCAAGCAGCATAGTGGAACAAGCCCTGGATGTCCTGGTGGCCAGCAGGATGAGCATGAGGCAGCAATGTGCCCTTGAGGCCAAGAAGGCCAATGGCATCCTGGGTGCAGCAAGAAGAGTGTGGCCAGCAGGGCCAGGGAGCTTCTCCTCCCCCTCTACTCTGCCCTGGGGAGGCTACAGCTGCAGTATTGTGCCCAGTTCTGGGCTCTCCTGTTCCAGAAGGACAGGGAACTTGTGGAGAGGCTCCAGAGAAGGGCTACTGAAATGCTGAGGGGACTTGAGCAGCTCTGTGCTGGGGAGAGGCTGAGAGAGCTGGGGCTGCTTAGGCTGGAGCAGAGCAGCCTGAGGGGAGATCTAAGCAATGCTTAGCAATCCTTCCAGGGTGGGGGGCAGGAGGCTGGGGCCAGGCTCTGTTCTGTGGTGCCCAGGGACAGCACTAGAGGCAATGGGCACAAACTAGCAGCCAGCAAGTTCCATCTGAACAGGAGGAAGAACTTCTTTCCATGGAGGGTGGTGGAGCACTGTGCCAGGCTGCCCAGGGAGGTGCTGGAGTCTCCATGTCTGGAGAGATTCCAAATGCAGCTGGACACATCGTGTGCAAGCTGCTCTAGGTTCTCCTGCTCTGGCAGGGGCATTGGACTAGATGATCTCCAGAGGTTCCAACCCTAACCTTTTGTGACTCTGTGTGATGAGTGGTGTTCCTTGCTGGGCTGCTGGTGCCAGGCTGGATTGCTCTGCTCCCAGTTTAGAACTGTGGTGGAGGAGTTGAGCTCCCTTGAGTCCAAACAGCAACTGCTGCTGATGCTGCAGGAGAGAGTGTGACACAGAGCTTAGCCCTGAAGGGTGTTTCATCATGGCCTGATTATTAGTGCTGTATGAGGTTTTTTGTCTCTGTTCCTTTGGTTTTAGTGCCCTGCTTGGTTCTGTTGCTGGTTGCAAACCCCAACAAGAGCTGTGAACTGTCTTGAAGCTTTTTTTTTTTCTCCCCATACAATCTTCAATCAAGTATACAGCAGTATGAAGCATATTTATGGTCTCAGCTTCTGGAATACTTAGGAGAGAGTAAGATGCCTGCCACCCATTTCTTTTGCTGCTGGAGAACATGTAGGTGTTATACCTTTGCTGCAGCCTTCCTCAGTTGTCCTTGGCAGGTCACAGCTCCAGGCCTGCCTTTCTCCCACACCTTGCTGGTTGCTGCTGCTCCTCAGCTCTGCCTTTTGCGGCTGAGGGCTGGTGTGGGTTGGCTGCTGCTGCTTCTTGGCAACTGTGGCTCTGCTCCCCTAGGAGGAATCCTCATCAGCCTTCAGGTTGGTCTGGCTTGGGTGTGTGCAGCAATAGGGCTGCCTCTTCTGGTCCAGGCACGCAGGGCTGAGAGGTATCACCTGCCTTGTGGCTCTAGCTCCTCTGCTTGTCTTTTTTTCCAGGGTAATATGCATTCAGCTCTGACTTAGCTTGCTCCAATTACAGGTTGAAATTTGTGCTTACATGGTCTGTCATCTGCTGTACCCACAGTGAGTCACTGAGGAAGGAGCTGATCTTTCTTGTCAGGAGTAAAGTGAGCAACCTGCTGTGGTTTTCCTTGCAGTATCCCTTTTAACCTGATTTTCCTCCCAAAGAGCAATTTTCAGTCAGTAGAGTGTTCAGAGCACTCTGGAACAACTCCAACTTTCCTATCTCTTGGTTGGTTTCTATGTTGCAGCAAGTGGGGATCTTGCCTGCATTGTTTTGTGCTTATGTATAAATTGCATTGTAGCTGTGTAACTTCCCTGATTAGTTTTGGGTAACTCAAGGGTGCAGAGATATCAGAGCCCTTGGCTTCTTGTAGGTCTCTTCAGATGTAGTGCTGGTGGTCACCCTGAAATGTGAATTGGCCTAGGCAGCTCTCTGTGTTCTGACATCCTGGAGATTTGTCCCCTAAATAAGAGAGTGCTTCAAACCCTGGGCTCACCAGAGGGGTTACATTTCCCTTCAGGTCCTCATAATGCCATTCAGTTGTTCTAATTGTTCCTATGACACCTTGGCAGGGATCTCTCTACCCTTTATATCAGCCTTTGTTTGCTTCTGATCAAAAAGCTTCTTTAATAGTGGATTCCTTTATCTCTCTGCCTGAGGCCTGCAGGCTGGGCAGTGGGAGTTGAGGCTGGAGGCTGACAGAGCTGGATGTGCTCGTTGCCGTTGGGTCAGCGACTGCTGACTCACCCAGGCGAGGAGCCAGCGCTGAGCCTTCCTGCTATGCACCGATCCGCGGGGGAATTAGAAATGCAAATAGCAAGCGTGGTACTACAGGCCAGGGACATGATTGGGCTGTCAGTGCGAGCACCGGGGTTAAAAGCAGAACAAATCTCTTCCTTAGTCCTGTCAGCTCTGCAGGCAGGGCTTTGGCAGTGCTGTTCTGGTGTCCAGAGAAGGGCAAGGAGGCTAGGGAGGGCTCTGGAGAATGTCTGATGAGGAGCAGCTGCGGCAACTGGGGTTGGTTAGTGTGGAGAAGAGGAGGCTCAGGGGAGACCTTAGCTCTCTTTACAACTCCCTGAAAGGAGCCTGGAGTGAGATGAGGGTAGGTCTCTTCTCCAGGGTTAACAGTGAGAGGACAAGAGTTTCCTCTTGGCCTCAAGTTGCAGCAGGGGAGGTTTAGATTGGATGTCAGGAGGAATTTTTTCCCTGAAAGGGTTCTTAAGTCTTGTCCCAGGCTGCCAGGGAGGTGATGGAGTCACCATCCCTGGAGGGGTTTAAGAAACATCTAGATGTGTTCCTTAGGGCCATGGTTTAGTGGCATGGGGGAGATAGGTAGATGGTTGGACTTGGTGATCTCAGAGGTCTCTTCCAACCTGATTCTGTTTCACAGTGGGACATGTTGCTTTTCCCTGTTGTCCCAGCCTCCTGCAGTCACCAGCTCCTGACTAGGATGTTGGTGTGGTGCTGGGATGTTGCTGCTCCTCAGCCATGTCCTGCAGGGTCCATGGGCATTGGTGACACTCTGCAGTGTAAGCAGTGCTGACTGTGTGCCTGCAATGGGAACACACTGTGCCCTGCTCGCCCTGCAGCCAGCCCTCATCCTCTCACAGACACTAGGACCCAACTGTCTTTCTGTCAGCTTTCCTGGGGTTGTTTTAATCCTTTATTGAACTCTCCAAGGATATTTCTGCTTTGCAATCGTGACTGGGTAGATGGATGTCCCTCCAGTGACTCAGAGGGGAGGTCCTTCACTCCCTAAAAATAGGCTTGATTCCCCACATCTCTGTGGCTGCAGAGCACTGTCTGGGCACACGTGTAGTTGAAAGCAGATTCTGCAGTGCTTGTGAAGATAAATGTGGTGGAGTGGGAGTCTGTGCCTTTCTCTTTTCCTTCTTTAACACAAAGCAGTGGTTCTTCAGCTGTTATTAATAGCTGGAGCAGATTTCTGCTAAGCACTTGGCAAGAAACAGAGCAGGAAAATGTTGCTCTTTGCACCTGTTTGTTGTGTATTGCTGCTCTGTGCATAAGGTCTTCTCACTTAAGACTTCTTGGTTGGTACGGACACTACGGATACCTAAAGAGTGTAGCTGAGTGGGCTCTTAAAGAATCCCTGAAACTCAGACTGGTGAGGGTTGCAAGGGACCTCTGGTCACCCCCAGCAGNAGGCTGAGACAGTTGGGATTGTTCAGCCTGGAAAAGGGAAGGCTTCCAGGGGATCTTGTAGCAGTTTTCCAGTACCTAAAGGGGGATTATAAGACAGAAGGAGAGAGACTTTTTAAGTGGTCAGACTGTGATAGGACAAGGGGGAATGGTTATAAGCTGAAGGAGGGGAAATTTAGATTGGAGATTATGAGGAAGTTCTTTCCCCAGAGAGTGGTTAGGCACTGGCACAGGCTGCCCAGAGAGGTTGTGGCTGCTCCATCCCTGGCAGTGTTCAAGGCCAGGCTGGATGCAGCCCTGGGTGACCTGGGCTAGTGATTGGCATCCCTGCTCAGTGTGGGGAGGTTGGAACTAGATGATCTTTAGGGTCCCTTCCAACCTGCCCATTCTAGGATTCTATGACTCGAGATGTGGCCTCACTAGGGCAGAGCAAAATGGGAAAGGAACAGCAAAGTGCTTCTTCAGCTCTAATAACGGGCTTGCAGCAGTCACCCTGGATGGGCAGCAAAGCTACTTTAGGAAGACACTTGACCTGTTGCTGGGACATGTGTTCAGGTTACTCAGATGCTCCTTAGTTGGGCTATAAGTGCAACTGTGGTTTCAGAAGCGTGGTGTTGGGCACTTTCCAGCTGACAGTGCTTTGTGCATATCACTCATCTGAGCATCGAACTAGAGAAGTTATCCCTGCAGAAAATAGCCATGGCAACTGCTTCACCTCTGGTGTGACCCTGGGCTCTCCTCTCGTGTGAATCTTCACTAGTTTTGAAGTTTCTCTTTTTTTCTGTGAAATCCATAGAGCTTGTTCCACAAACTTTTTGTTCTAGGTCTTCTGCAGCTGTCAGGAAGGTTGGTTCTCCTTGGAAAATATGTGACAAGCACACCAGTCCCAGTTTGGAAGAAGTTTGGGTGTATCTGGCTGCAGAATAGACTTGGGTGACTGAGGTGTGCTCATGCCAGTAGGACAGAGACATGCCTGTGCAGGAGTGGGGATTACATGATTAAATAGCACCTTTTTGTCTTAATGTGGAGCTGATGTGCAGCAGGTGAAGTGCAACCAGACAAGGGGTGATGGAAGAAGGAGATTCAGGCTAGCTAGAAGGAAGAAATGTTCTGCACTGAGGGTGGTGAGAGCCTGGCCCAGGTTGCCCAGAGAGGTGGGAGATGTCCCATCCCTGGAACCATCCCAGGTCAGGTTGTTTGGGGCTCTGAGCATCCTGCTGTAGCTGCAGATGTCCCTGCTGGCTGCAGGGGGTTGGACTAGGTGGTTTTTCTAACTCAAACCATTCTATGATATCATGGAGTAAATACAATGTTTTGCTGGGATGCTTGGGGAAGTAAAGACTTGGTTGGGTTTCTGATCCCCTTAGGAGTGAGATTTACTTAGGAGCTGAAAGACAGAAATGCTAATATTTTCTTCCCTCTTTGCTGGGTCTGTGTGGTCTCTGGGAAGTCCCAGCTCTGGGGCTGCCCTTGACCCTGAGGAGCCTGGGTGAGGCACCTACCTCTTTCTCTCTGTCCCTTCCTTGCAGAGGTCTAGCAAGTCATCCTTTGGAGTCCTGTAATAAGCCAGCTTCTTCCTCCTTACTTCCTGCAGACATCAAGCCCCAACTTGTCACTTCTCAGCGCTTTTAGAGGATGCAGCACTTGCATCTATCTCGGCACAAATAAGGTCTGCAATTGCTGAACTGGACTGAATTGTAGTTCACATCTGCAGCCCTAAGCTGCCTTTCCAGAGCAGTAATGAAGCGTGTCTCTGGCAGCCCATACTCTCCAGGTTGGGGCTGTCACAGGTTAACACATTACCTGTCATCCCCTGCTCTGGAGAGAGCAGAAAGTGTGTGCTCTGGGAATGAGACTGATCTCATCAGGGAGTTTTCATTTGATTTCCAAGTGCACAGTAGCTGTAAGAGGCTCAGGGCTTGTGACAGTCTAGTGTTGCTGGTGGTGTGCATGGGGCACTGGGAACTTTAGGGAAGGATCCCTCTGGATGCAGCAGGGAGACAGTGATGTGTTTGAGTGAAGCTCTGTGCCCTGGCTGTCACAGGGTAAGGCTGGTGCTTTTACCAGGAGTAGGAGCCACAGCATCTTTAACAGAGTGTGATTTTAGTGTTAGAATCATAGAATTGTTTGGGCTGGAAGAGACCTTTAAGATATGGAGTCCAGCACTCCATATCCAGCATTGCCAGGTCACCACTAAACAGTGCCCCTCAGCACCACCTGAACCTCCTCCAGGGATGGTGACTCCACCAGTGCCCTAGGCAGCCTAGGCCAGTGTTGTTGTGAGCTTGGTGCAAGGCATTTCCGTGAGGATCTACAATTTCTGTAGTTTTAGGAGGGAAGAATGTGTAACGTAACTAGCATAAATGCCAACAGTGAGGTGGTTTCTAATCCTAGCTGGTGTTACCCTGGAGCAGGGAATCATGCCAAGGTGTGGAGGGAATCACATTTTTGTCTTGCATTCTTCAAATGTTTTTGCTGTTTTTCATTTGCCTTGTAAAGGAAGGAAGTTAAATCTAGGAAGCTCCTTGTCCCATGTGTCATGTGTGTCCCTAGGGAGGAGGAACCCCATGGACCAGGACAGGTTAGGAAAGCAGCTCCACAGAGAAGGACCTGGGCATGCTGGTGGAGAACAACTTCACCATGAGCCAGCAATGTGCCCTTGTGGCTAAGAAGGCCAGTGGTCTCCTGGGATGCATTCAGAAGAGTGTGAGCAGCAGGGTGAGGGAGATTCTTCTCCCCCTCTACTCTACCCTAGTGAGGCCACAGCTGGAGTGCTGGGTCTAGTTCTGGGCTCCCAAGTGCAAGAGAGACAAGGAACTACTGGAGAGAGTCCAGCAGAGGCTAGGAAGATGCTGAGGGCACTGGAGCATCTGTGTGAGGAGGAAAGGCTGAGAGCCGTGGGCCTGCTGAGGCTGGAGCAGAGCAGAGCCAGAGGGGAGCTGCTCCATGCTGAGCAAGAGCTGAAGGGTGCAGGGGGCAAGAGGCTGGGGCCACACTCTGCTCAGTGGTGCCCAGGGCCAGGCCAAGGGGCAATGGGCACACACTGGAAGCCAGCAGGTTCCATGGGAGCAGGAGGAGCAAGTTGTTTGGTGTGAGGGTGCAGAGCCCTGGCCCAGGCTGCCCAGAGAGCTTGTGGAGTGTCCTTGTGTGCAGAGCTTGCAAGCCCAGCTGGAGGTGATGCTGGGCAAGCTGCTGGGGGTGAGCCTGCTGGAGCAGGGGGGTTGCACTGGATGATCCCCAGAGGTCCCTTGCAACCCAACCATGTGTGCATCTTGTAAGTAAACTCCACTGTTACAATTAGGTGTATTTTTAATTTACAATTTGTGGTTTATTTCTAGAGCTGCTGCTGTACTTGTGCTGCTGGTTTTATATACAATTACCCTGGTGTTCCTAACCCAGGAGGAGATGAGTGTGTGCTAGCAGTGAACCACAGGCACTGCTGGCAGGAATGCCTTGAAGTCTGCTCCCTGCTCAGGCAAGGATAAGGTTTGTCAATGAGACTTTTGTGCTGCCCCAAGCTGGGACCAGTGTGTGCCATTGTGGCTGGCAGCAGGGTGCACATGGGTTTGGCTCCCACATCACCTTGCTAAGACATATGGAAGACTTGTTGTTAGTTGATCTTGTGCCTTGCTCCTGCTGCAACATCAGTAGAGATTCCTTGGCAGGGATTGCTTTAAGACAACAAACCACAGTGCATCAAGCCTTGCATCACAGAACCATCTTGGCTTTCCAAGGTGAAACTTGAGGAGCCTTTAGAGGACAAGGAAGGGTTGTGTGTGAGTTATTGCTGCTGAGCTTGCAGTGTGTGTCAGATTCTGTTGCCTTTTTCCCCCTACCCACTGAAGAGATATTGGTCAGCTAGAAGGAGAACAGTACAAAATCCAAGACCTGAAGCCCACTGAGACCTGATGAGCTTTTGGGTGGGGGAGGATTCCTTGGGGTTGCAAAGCTGTCAGATGTTTTTTTGCTGTAGTTTTTAATGGGAGGTTTGTTGGCTTTGTACAGGATGAAACCAAAGACAGCAGTGTGGTGGAAATGGCTGTGTGCTGAGGGAGATTTTGGAGCCTAAGGATGTAAACCAAGCAGAAATGCTGGAAGTCACTGTCTGGTTTCAGTGAACTCCTGTGATTGAAATTAGTCAAGGCACATTGTACTCCTTGGTGTGAAGTGCACCTCCTAGCTCTTGAATACAACCTCAAGGGCAGTGTTGCTGCTCTGGCAGATCTCTATTAATGCTGTGAGTATTGTAGCCCCAAGAGCTCACTTTAGTCCTAAGCAAGCATGAATCCCCTGTGTTTTAGCTCACATGCTTGGGAAAAGAGCATTTTAATGCTTTGTCACTGGTGTCTGCTCCTTAATGTGGGACCATGGGGAAGATTTCCCACAGTGTCCTGCCTTCTGTTCCCTGTTACAGCAGTTCTTTGTACTTCTGCTGAAATAGTAAACCATGAAATAACTGAAGGTTTAAACCTGATTTTTCCTCCTGTAACTTACAAGAAGAAAAAGATAAAACTGGGCAGAAAAGGCAAGAAAAATGAGTTTTCAGGCATAAAAGCAGTTTGATGTCTGCTGGAAAAAAAGGAGGAGGAGGAACACAGTGTTACAGTAGTTCACTTGCATGAAGTTATGCTTAGAAACCTGGCTAAGCACTGAGCTGGTTNTTTTAGCTCACATGCTTGGGAAAAGAGCATTTTAATGCTTTGTCACTGGTGTCTGCTCCTTAATGTGGGACCATGGGGAAGATTTCCCACAGTGTCCTGCCTTCTGTTCCCTGTTACAGCAGTTCTTTGTACTTCTGCTGAAATAGTAAACCATGAAATAACTGAAGGTTTAAACCTGATTTTTCCTCCTGTAACTTCTTACAAGAAGAAAAAGATAAAACTGGGCAGAAAAGGCAAGAAAAATGAGTTTTCAGGCATAAAAGCAGTTTGATGTCTGCTGGAAAAAAAGGAGGAGGAGGAGGAACAGAGTGTTACAGTTCACTTGCATGAAGTTATGCTTAGAAACCTGGCTAAGCACTGAGCTGGTTTGCTCTGCAGCTCAGCTGAGCTCTTCCTCCTGCCCCTGCTTGACTTGCCATATCCATCCTGCAGTGCTTTGGGCTTCTTGAGTAGAAACTTTCCAGCAGCTGACCCTGCCAGGACCAGAGCCCTGGGGCTCAGTGTCCATCCTGCTGGCTGCTAAAGATGGGACACGAAATGCTGTGCTGCCAGCACCTTCTTGGGCTCACTGAAATGAAGGAACACAGATGTTCCTTCACACAGAGGGTGGCCTCTAGGTGAAGTTTGGCCTTTCTTTTATATGACCTATCTTAATGCTTTTGTGTAAATATTTGATCTTTGTCACTAAGTTAGGTGGGAGTGTTGATCTGCTGGAGGGTAGGGAGGCTCTACAGAGGGATGTGGCCAGGCTGGGTCCATGNAACAAGCAGTAGGACAAGAGGAAACAGCCTCAGGTTGTGCCAGGGGAGGTTGGATATGAGGAACAATTTCTTCCCCAGAAGAGTTGTCAAGGCCTGGCCCAGGCTGCCCAGGGCAGTGCTGGAGTCACCATCCCTGGAGGAGTTTCAGAGCTGTGGAGATGTGGTGCTGTGGAAATGGTTTAGTGGTTACCTGGCAGTGCTGGATAGCTTGATGATCTTAAGGGTGTTTTCCAACCTAACCAATTCTACAGTCTAAAGCTGTACAACAGAATTCATCTCTTTTCTGTTGGCTGTTTTCAGAGAACTGCTTTCCTTCTGGTGCTGGAGTGTGCTTGTCAGGATGTGGCAAGCTGTCCCTATCTCATACCTGCTGGGGGTCTGTGTGTCTATCCACTGGAGCTGGCTTTCCCTGTTCTCACTTGTGTTTCTGCCCCTTGACAGAGTAACTGGCTGTGGCCCCTGTGTTTGTTAGCTCTTGGCTTCCTTTGTCCGGTTTAAATTGGCCTAATTAGCAAACAGACATCTCTGTGTTCTGTCTGAAGCTGTGTAATTGTGAAGCTGGTAGAGGAGCAGAGGAGGTAAGCCTTTGATGTGTCTCCCATTGAAATGAATGTAGCTGAGGTCTAAAAATATACTGTTCCCAGCCCTGTCCCTTTGATGGAACTGCTGGACACAAGCATCGGGCATCAAGGACAGGGGTTTTAATGTCCCTGAGGAAGCACCAGGACCTGAACCTGCTGGCAAAGTCCTCCTGCTTGCCAGGAGCCTGAGCTGGGGGAGCTGGGATGGGTTGCCTGGGTCAGCAAAGCACCTGTTTGGGGTTTTGCTCATGAATTGCTTGTTTGCCTTCTTGGTAGGTGTACAACAAACTTCTCTGGAAATCCTTGGCTTCCCAAAGTGGCTGCTGAAGGAAAGGTAGTGACCTGGATAGACCCCATCCTGTGCAAGCTGCTCAAGGTTCTCCTGCTCTGGCAGGGAGCTTGGACTAGATGATCTCCAGAGGTCCCTGCCAACCCCTAACACGCTGTGACTCTGAATAAAGTGCTGAAAGTACTTTTGTGAGTGTGGACCTTGCCTTTGTGGAGGAGAGGGACGGGATGGCAGCTGATTGCTCTTGAGAAGGTGTGGAAGTGTCCTGTCCAGTGCTGTCTAGGAGACTCATGCCTGGACTTGACTGTAGCCAGAGGAGCATGAAGCTGGTGGGAGTGGAGGGCAGGGCTGGAACTGTGCTGAGCAGCTCAGCTATTTCTGCAGTAAGAAAACCCCTAGTGTTTTAATGTGCCAGGGAAGTTATCTTGCACCACAGTGCACTAAAATAACACTGCAAGTCTGGTTTGGGCAGTTGGGAAATCCACTGGAAGCTATAACTCTGTCTGAGAGCAGTTCCTGGTGAAGGTCACTGCCTTTGCCTTCCTTCTTGGCTGCAGGTTTAACTCCTCTGCTCCTGGGAGCCCACAGACAATATCCGTAGGAGTCTTGCAGAAGGCATACAGCTCCTGACCACTGGTCCCAGTGCAGAGTACTGACATGCCTTTGGTCACTCAGACCACAGATGGTTTTGGGTGGGAAGGGACTTTCAAAGTCATCTCGTGCAACCCCCTGCAGCCAGCAGGGACATCTGCAGCTAGAGCAGG
>VWZO01019105.1:24826-42114 GCA_013396975.1 Bucco capensis | reverse complement strand
TCCTGGGGTCAGTTTTGGGCTCTTCACTCCAAGAAGGACATTGAGGTGCTGGAGTGTGTCCAGAGAAGGGCAAAGCTGGTGAAGAGTCTAGAGCTCAAGTGTTGTGAGGAGCAGCTGAGGGCACTGGGGTTGGTTAGCCTGGAGAAGAGGAGGCTCAGGGGAGACCTTCTCACTCTCTCCAGCTCCCTGAAAGGAGGTTGGAGCCAGGTGGGGATTGATCTCTTCTCCCAGATAACAAGCAACAGGACAAGAGGAAACCGCCTCAAGTTGTGCCAGGGGAGGTTTAGGTTGGGCATTAGGAACAATTTCTTCCCCAGAAGAGTTGGGCCCAGGCTGCCCAGGGCAGTGCTGGAGTCACCATCCCTGGAGGGGTTTAGAAGCTGTGGAGATGTGGTGCTGAGGACATGGTTTAGTGGTGACCTGGCAGTGCTGGGTAGCTTGATGATCTTAAGGGTGTTTTCCAACCTAACCAATTCTACAGTCTAAAGCTGTACAACAGAATTCATCTCTTTTCTGTTGGCTGTTTTCAGAGAACTGCTTTCCTTCTGGTGCTGGAGTGTGCTTGTCAGGATGTGGCAAGCTGTCCCTATCTCATACCTGCTGGGGGTCTGTGTGTCTATCCACTGGAGCTGGCTTTCCCTGTTCTCACTTGTGTTTCTGCTCCTTGACAGAGTAACTGGCTGTGGCCCCTGTGTTTGTTAGCTCTTGGCTTCCTTTGTCCGGTTTAAATTGGCCTAATTAGCAAACAGACATCTCTGTGTTCTGTCTGAAGCTGTGTAATTGTGAAGCTGGTAGAGGAGCAGAGGAGGTAAGCCTTTGATGTGTCTCCCATCGAAATGAATGTAGCTGAGGTCTAAAAATACACTGTTCCCAGCCCTGTCCCTTTGATGGAACTGCTGGACACAAGCATCAGGCATCAAGGACAGGGGTTTTAATGTCCTTGAGGAAGCACCAGGACCTGAACCTGCTGGTGGGGCTCTGGGACCTGCTGGCAAAGTCCTCCTGCTTGCCAGGAGCCTGAGCTGGGGGAGCTGGGATGGGTTGCCTGGGTCAGCAAAGCACCTGTTTGGGGTTTTGCTCATGAATTGCTTGTTTGCCTTCTTGGTAGGTGTACAACAAACTTCTCTGGAAATCCTTGGCTTCCCAAAGTGGCTGCTGAAGGAAAGGTAGTGACCTGGATAGACCCCATCCTGTGCAAGCTGCTCAAGGTTCTCCTGCTCTGGCAGGGAGCTTGGACTAGATGATCTCCAGAGGTCCCTGCCAACCCCTAACACGCTGTGACTCTGAATAAAGTGCTGAAAGTACTTTTGTGAGTGTGGACCTTGCCTTTGTGGAGGAGAGGGACGGGATGGCAGCTGATTGCTCTTGAGAAGGTGTGGAAGTGTCCTGTCCAGTGCTGTCTAGGAGACTCATGCCTGGACTTGACTGTAGCCAGAGGAGCATGAAGCTGGTGGGAGTGGAGGGCAGGGCTGGGGCTGTGCTGAGCAGCTCAGCTATTTCTGCAGTAAGAAAACCCCAAGTGTTTTAATGTGCCAGGGAAGTTATCTTGCACCACAGTGCACTAAAATAACACTGCAAGTCTGGTTTGGGCAGTTGGGAAATCCACTGGAAGCTATAACTCTGTCTGAGAGCAGTTCCTGGTGAAGGTCACTGCCTTTGCCTTCCTTCTTGGCTGCAGGTTTAACTCCTCTGCTCCTGGGAGCCCACAGACAATATCCGTAGGAGTTTTGCAGAAGGCATACAGCTCCTGACCACTTGTCCCAGTGCAGAGTACTGACATGCCTTGGGTCACTCAGACCACAGATGGTTTTGGGTGGGAAGGGACTTTCAAAGTCATCTCGTGCAACCCCCTGCAGCCAGCAGGGACATCTGCAGCTAGAGCAGGTTGCTCACAGCCCCAAACAACCTGAGCTGGAATGGTTCCAGGGATGGGACATCTCCCACCTCTCTGAGCAACCTGGGCCAGGCTCTCACCACCCTCAGTGCAGAACATTTCTTCCTTCTAGCTAGCCCAAATCTCCTTCTTTTAGTTTAAACCCATCACCCCTGTCACAACAGACCCTGACAAAAAGTCTGTCCCCATTTCTGACTCCCTTTAAGGCTGCAGGAAGGTCTCCCTGGAGCCTTCTCCTCTCCAGGCTGAACAAGCCCAACTCTCTCAGCCTGGCCATTTTTGTGACCCTAATATAAATTAATTATATAATATATAATTATGTTGTATCTATTATATATATAAATCAAGTATATAGAACTTAAATTCAACATCTTGCTTTAACCATTGTCACTTCTTTCTGTGTTTCATCCTTGGTTGCTTTGCCAGCCCTGAGGAGCAGTGTCCATCTAAGCAGGCTAATGGTGATGAAAATGAACCTTTTCAGGAAGAGGCCTTGAGGCATGAATGCTGAAGGACCTGCTTTGGGCCTTAGGTCTTGCAGGTGAAGCAGCTGAGATGTGTCAGGTCTGCCCGGAAGTGGTTGGCCAAGGTCATCTGCAGGGTTTGACCTAGCCCAAGTCCCATGCTGGTAAGCAGTTAACTCTCAGTATCTATTTTTTTAGTGGGTGGCAGTTTGATGTCCCTGCCCAGCGACTGGGCTGGGTTCTGAAGGGCAGGAGGAGTTTCAGAGGGATGTTCATGTGGAGCTGAGGGACATGGTTCAGTGGTGTCCTGGCAGTGCTGCTTAATGGTTGGGCTGGATGATCTGAAAGGTCTCTTCCAACCTAAATGATTCTTTGATTCTAGGGGAGGAAATCCAGTGTGCTCAAAATAGAGGTGAGGGAGTGCTGAGGGTGACAGCAGTCTGCCTGCTTCTCTGTGTCCCCCAGAAGCTTTTCTCACTGTGCCTAGCAGTGTCACAACCAGCAGCAGCAGCATTGCTGCAGGAGATGCAGCTCCACATGCAGAGCCCAGCTTGCTGCAGCCTTCCCCTGCCTGTGCCTGCAAGCAATGGCTTGGCTAAAGCTGCTGACGTTGTGGTTTGGGCTTTTCAGCTGAGGTGGACAACTGTGTGTGACATCTGCTGGGTCAGCTGTGGGCTGGCTGCCCTAAAGGGGACACTGAATCCTCTGGTTTGCTCTCATGGGGTTTCCTTCTGGCCAGGCATTGTGATATCTTCCCAACCAGATAGGCTTGGCTTTGCTTTTCCTGTGCTGAGTTCCTTTACAGCCTTCAGTTCTGTTTCTGCTGGAAGGGGAGTGAAAGGCCCTTTGGGGAGGCTGCAGCACAGAATCACACAGAATCATCAAGGTTAGAAGAGACCTCCAAGATTATAAAGTCCAACCATCTACCTGTCACCACCATGCCTCTAAACCATGGCCCTAAGTACTACATCTCTACATCTCTTAACCCCCTCCAGGGATGGTGACTCCACCACCTCCCTGGGCAGCCTGGGACAATGCCTAACAAGCCTTTCAGGGAAGAAATTTCTCCTGACATCCAATCTAAACCTCCCCTGGGGCAACTTCATGAATCATAGAATGTTAGGGGTTGGAAGGGCCCTAGAAAGATCATCTAGTGCAACCCCCCTGCCAGAGCAGGAGCACCTAGACCAGCTCACACAGCAATGTGTTCAGGCAGCTCTGCAATGGCTNCTTTCAGGGAGTTGTAAAGAGTGAGAAGGTCTGCCCTGAGCCTCCGCTTCTCCAGACTAACCAACCCCAGTTCCCTCAGCTGCTCTTCACAAGACTTCCTCTTGAGTAAGCAGTGTTGGGCTTTGTCCCACAGCACGGAGAGCTGCTCCTGCCCTGCAGAACAAGGTGATGGTTCACCATGGGCAGCAAGTGAAGCCACTCACCCAGACCAAGGCCTTGAAGAGCTCTTTCTGAGTGCCCCTGTTTACAGGGCTGCTACCCTTATCAGCCTGGGCCACCAGCAACCTCTCCAGAGGTGGAGAGGAGATAGCATGACGTGCTGGGAGGAGTCAGGAAGGTTCCTGGAAGCTGCTTTTCTAAAACGTTTTCATTTTTCCCCCTACAATATCCCAGACCAAGTCCCTTTGCCAGATCATCTCTTGTGCTTACTGATACCTGCAGGATGGTTTAGGTTTTTTCCCTCCTGACCACTGCTGAGATTCCTTGGCAGAAAACCTGCACTATGCATATGGGAGAGTCCTAAATGTGGTATAAAAGCTAATCCTGAAGAATATGCACTCTTGAATTTACAGTCTCATTTTGTTTGGGCTCCTGTGCTCTCAGGGCACATGAGGCTGTACACTCAGGCACCCTGGCCAGATGTACTCTGTATTCAGAGGAGATTGAGTGTTAGCCAGGCAGATGGGGCAAGCTGTGTTGTGCTGTCCACCCAGCAGCTCTGCCACACCTTTCATAGGATTGTTTTGCTTGGAAGAGATCTTTAAGATCACCAAGTCCAAGCATTCCCCAGCACTGCCCGGTCAGCACTAACCCATGTCCCTCAGCACCACATCTCCACAGCTTCTAAACCCCTCCAGGGATTGGNTCAGCTGCTGTTGACCAACCCCAACCCACTCAGGCCCTTTTCCCCCAGCAGCTTCCCAGCCCCTCTGCCCCAAGCCTGGAGCATTCCTGGCATGGTTGTGACTCAAGTGCAGGACCCAGAGGCTCTTTTTCTTAGTACTCTGAGAGTAGAAGCAGGAGGAAGCCTGGGTGGTTTCAGAGATGTTTCAGCTTGGCAGTGTGGTTGCTTTTCTCGACCTGCCCATCTATTAAGTCTGTGTGCTGCACCAGCAGGGAGTTTTCCAGGCCTCCCTGCTACATTGGAGATGCTTCTGACCTGAAAGCACTCACAGTTGTAAAGCATGTTTATGGGATTTGGCATTAAGCCTTCATGGAGCTGAGGGCTGAGCACGTGGCCTTGTCCTGCACTGCAGTGGGGTGGCTGAGGATGCCTTCCTGACAAATTACCTTCGGTGAGCTCCCCTATAGGTTTTCTTTTTCCTCTTTGTGATGTGTGGAGAGACAAGGTGTGTTTGGAAATGATGTGAAGCAGGAGTGTCTTCCAGGTTTTTGCTCTGCACTGTGGAGTAGGTGTTGGAGCCAAACTAAAGGGAGAAAGCACTGAAGAAAGGAGTGTGGAATCCAGATTGCTTCCCTTACTGCATCCATCTGTTTACAGTGTTGTTTACAGCCAAGTGTCATGGGTCAAGGCTGGGCTGGCCACCAGATGAGTGACAGAGGGTCCCTCTGAACCCCTCTGCCTTCCCAAAGGGAACAGAAAGGGAATAAGGGAGAGAGACTGATGGGTTGGGAAAGGAAACTAGAACAGCTTTAATAAAGTAATAACAATAACATTAATTATATACAAATAGATACAGACCAATAGCAACCCCAACCCCTGATGGCAATGACATCACTGTCACCACTGATGCTGAGGCAGCACTGGGGAAGTCCCAGACTGGACTCAGCAGCAGATGGGAGCTGGGTTCAGGAGCTGGGTTCAGGAAGACATGGATTGGGATCAAAGGCAGAAGGACAGAGTTCTCCTCAGACACTGGCCACTGAAGAAGAGCTTGACCCTTGGGATCCCTCAGCTCTCTCCTGACTATGACATCCAGGGATGGAATCCCTAGTTGGTCAGTTGAGGGTCACCTCTCCTGTCCCCTCCTCCCCACAGGTGCCACCTCTGCTCCCCAAGGTGGGACACAAGATGTAGCAGTGGCCTTGGTCTGCAGAGGAGCAAGTGTAAGGCAGAGCCTTTCTGCAGCCCAGCCCCTGGCAGTAACTCTCCCATCAAGTGCTGCCACTGCTAGAAGCAGAAATATGCTGTGAGCTGCACAAAGTGCAGCACTGAGAAGAGACTGAGCTGGGAAGCCAAATCACTGAGCTGAATTAGTCCTGTTCTAACTTAAAGCAGGACACCATGTCACCCCTAAATCCTTGCTTGTGCAGTCTTGCTCCTGTGTGTGGGTAGTGCTTGTCCCAGCAGCTGGCTTGGGAAGCTGCTGGACAGATAGGGTAGGGAATTGTCCCATGATCTGTGGAGGTGGTGGGTGCCAGAGCTGTGGGCTCCATGCAGCTGGTGAGGATCACAGCCTGGATTGCAGGCTTTTCCCCTTAAATCTGATCCACACTAATCTGTGCCCATCCCAACCTTGGCCAGCTGCAGATTAATCTGCCTTTAGCCAGGAGGAAATAATGTCTTTTTGCAGCAATCTCAGCACAGCACTCACCCTCTGCTTGTCTGGGTTTTGGTTGTGATTTGGCAGGTTTGGTGAAGGGAGAAAGAAGAAGGGAAAAGGTATCTGAGCTCTTTGTCATGTGGAGCTTGTGGCTTGAGAGAGCTGTGCTGAAGCAGCTTGTGGTGTGCTGACTGTGAGTACTGCTTACTGCACAGGCTGGGAAAGCACCTCCTGAGCCACATGCCTGCTTTCTCTTGGGCATTTGTGTGCTGGAATTGGGTTGTGTGAAAATCCTTTTCCCTTGAAGCAAGATGAGAGCTGTAACCCCAGGAGCCTTGGCATCCATGTTTATATCCCCTGACTTGAGGCATGTGAGCTTTGGGCCTCAAAATAAACCCAGTTTTATGGGGCTTTTTGGATTTTTTCACACATACAAGTGAAGGCAGAGATGTCACTGACTTTCTACCCCAATTGTTCGGAACAGAGAATGTGCAGAACCTCAGTGGATGGGGAAATGTGCCAGGAAGCACTTGTCAGGTGGCTTCCTGCAGCTGAGTCAGGGATTTCAGATGTCTCTGTGTCAAGGAGAGGATGGCAGTGACTCTGAAATCCAGCACTGAATTTCAGCATGGATGAACTGCTCGGGCTCAGAGGGCTCTGTAGTGACACAACACGGGGCTGTAAGCTGGTGCTATGGTGGGGAGGTAGCTGAGTGATGCCAGGGAGGCAGTGGTGGCACAACAGCCCTTTGTTGGCAGGAGGAGAATGGGGAGCATGGCTCCTGTCCCTGCTCTTTGTGAAATGGCAATGTGGGTTCCTCTGGGATTGGAGAGTTTGACCTAATCCAGAGACTCTTGTTAGGCTGTGAATGCTGCATGGAGATCCTTGTGCATCATCCTGAGCTGGTTTGGGCTCCTGTAAGGCAAGCAGAGAGCAGTGTCCCCAGGGAGGAGCGACCCTCACAGCTGGCAGACAGGCACAAGTGGCCTTTCCTGTGCCACCAAGGCTTGTCACTGCATTGTCTTTTGTGCAGCCCCCACTCCTGCTGATGAAACAAAATCCCCTGAGAGAAATTTCCACCCTCAGTTAATGAGGAAAAGGATCAGCTTCATTACCCTTGTGGACTGCAGTGATTCTTTCAGCATCACCTTAAAGAAGAGTGGTCTGCTGACAGTATTTCAGTGCATTGCTCTTCCTTTTTGCCAGGCAGAGTGTAAGTCAGTTGGGTATCTCCTCTGTCCTTCTATTGCAGTGCCCAATCCTGCTTCTTTGGTTGCTCTGTCCTTGATCTCTGTTCTTGCCTCTGCTTGCAGCAGTCTCTGCAGCTAACTCTAAAGGGCATTTCCTGGTCATGCATAGTCATAGAACCACAGAATCCTTTGGGTTGGAAAAGACCTTTAAGATCATCAAGTCCAAGCATTCCCCAGCACTGCCAGGTCACCACTGAACCATGTCCTCAGCACCACATCTCCACAGCTTCTAAACCCCTCCAGGGATGGGGACGCCAGCACTGCCCCGGGCAGCCTGGGCCCAACTCTTCTGGGGAAGAAATTGTTCCTAATGCCCAACCTAAACCTCCCCTAGCACAACTTGAGGCTGTTTCCTCTTGTCCTGTTGCTTGTTATCTGGGAGAAGAGATCAATCCCCACCTGGCTCCAACTTCCTTTCAGGGAGTTGTAAAGAGTGATAGGGTCTCCCCTGAGCCTCCTCTTCTCCAGACTAACCAACCCCAGTGCCCTCAGCTGCTCCTCACAGCACTTGTGCTCTAGACCCTTCAGCAGCTTCCCTACCCATCTCTGGATGTGCAATGTGAGGCAGGAGTGCAGTGATCTGCTTCTCTCTGCTCTGCTTTGCAGTGGGTGATGCTCTTCCACAGCTCTTCCACCTCCCAGGGATGGGACATGCTGCTCCCCACTCACACATGCTGGGGACTTGCCTTCCTCCTGTGGGAGGGACTGGGCTGTCAGGGAGCCCTGAGCAGCTGCAGGCACAGGACTCCCTCTCTCTGTTTGCAGGAGTGCCTCCTGCATGTGTTGCTTTGCAGCCCATCTGCTGTGCTCTGAGCTTCTCTTGTTTCACTCTCTTCTTGAGGGAGCAAGATGGAAATGTTTATCCTTGTTGTCTTGCTAAGAAAATTGGCTGAGTTGATGCTGGGCTGGCTGAATTCCATAGGGTGGCCAGGGCAGACACGATAGAGGTGTTCTAGGATGGTTGACAACAGTTGTGTTGCTACAGTACCCTTCACTTCTCAGGCAGTGAGTTGTGATTTGGGTCCTTGAGCTGCTTTGACACCAGGGGTGTACTGGCATCTCCAGACCCCCCATGTTTATTAAGCCCATCCCTTCCAGATCTCCTGATGTTTGGAGGGTGCCTAGAGATGTTGGGTTTGTGCAGTGTTTACTTCTGGCTATGCTGGATTGGATTTTCAGTGTGATCTGTTGAGATATGACATATGGGGTGAATATTTGGGGGTTGGACTAGATGACCTTTGATGATCCCTTCCAACCTAAAACATTCTGTGATTCTAGTGTTGTTTCTGAGCTCCTCTTGAACACAGGGTGTTGGTGGAGCTCACTGGGGAAGCTCCTGGAGGTGTCTGTTTGCCAGCTCCAGGGTTTTGGTGCAGCTTCATGCCGTGGGTGTAGGAGCCATGTTACTGTAGGATCTTGGTACCTCCAATCCAGAGACTCAAAAATACCTCCAAACCAAAAATAATTTCGCTCTCTTCCCTGACAACCTCTGCCTTTTCCCTGTCAAACTCTTGATTCTGTGTCTTACTATCTCCCTGAATCCTTCAGAAGGAGGAGAAGCCAGGAGCATGCCCAGCAGCAGGGAACCGCTCAGCTCCATCGCTGTGCCGTGCTGATCTCCCCAGCCCAAGCTGCAGGAACCAGCTATCATGGTGATGCTAGTGAGCTGGGGAGGCTCTTTCTGGACCTACACTCAAAACTCAAATGTGGACAGTATAAAACTTCCTTGTGAAGATTCAGCTGCCCATCATGAGCTATTACAGCTCCAGTGATCATTGAGGAGGGGAAGAAACTCCCATGACAATAGCAGCAGATTTTACTGTAAGTGTTATTTAAGTTAGAAAATATTTCCTGGTTGGCAGACAGTGACCAAGCAGCTGAGTGTTAACCTGGCAGACAGTCTGATGTGTCTGCTGATGCCTTTTGCCTGTTGCCAGGGCTGTAGCTCCCAGCAGATCTCTGTTTGAACACTGGGAGCTGCCTTCCCAAGGGAAGCCTGACTCAGCCTCTGCTCTGAGCTGAGCTGCCATCAGCCTCCAGGCTTGCTGTGAGGATGAATTCTCTTCAGGGAGTGGTCAGAGGCTTGGAGGTTCAGATGCAGCCTCCAATGTAATGCTTAGATTTTAGGTGTACCTGCAGTGGGTGAAACCCCAAGGTGAAGGATGCTCTGGAAGAGGAAGGGCAAGTGCATGCGAGTCTTTAATTCCACTCTGCAGCTGTCACACAGGGACAAGTCTGAGCCCTGCAGTGACCCTACCTTTACACCCAAAAGCAGAATGGCCATTAGATGGGAACTGAGCATTTAAGATGTAAATCAAACATGCTGCTTCCTGAGGCTTATAGCAAGCAAATGATTTTGAGATTATGGAAGAATCCCTAGGGACAGCAAGCCAGCGGCTTCCAGGAGGTCATTTCTCTGAGTGGAACTACTTTGTGGTTGGATTCTTCTGAGAATATGCCTGGTGATACAGAGTGATGCTGGGAAGCCACCAGCAGGCAGTGTTGACCCTTCCAGCTCAGGAGAGAAGCCTCATGGCATTGTTTGTGTAGCATCTTGCCAAGTTTTTGTGGCTAAGAGCTGTATGCTTGTGAGCCCGAGTGCTTTTAGCACCCTGGGGAAGCTGGATGCTCCTCTCCAGGATGTGACATAACAAGGTCCCTACACATGTCACACCTACTCTGCTTGGTTGAACCTTGGGAGGTAGCTGTGGAGCTGCTGCTGGGGTTGCAGATGTGTGCTCTGTGCTGTGCTCTGCCTGACCTCAAGCTGTAACCCACACAGAGGTGGGTGCCAGGAAGGCAGGTGCTGTGTGGAGCAGGCTTGCTTCCCTCACAGGGTTCTTTGCCTGAGCTGGGAGAGAAGAAGTCAAGTTCTAGGAGAGATGAGGCCACCTGAAAATGGCATTGAGCCTTGCTGGTGGAAAGGAAATCTTTGCAGAGAGATTCCACAAGCATCCATTGTGCTTGCTTGCTTTGAATTGAGTGATGCTGGGGAGCAGAGTGAGAGCTGGGGCTGTTCATGGCTTGCTGTGTCTAATTAACCTCCAGCAGAGCTGCACACTTAGTTATAGGCACAAAATCCACAGGAGCAACATCTTACCAGGGTCTGAAGCTAAATCTTTGCCTGTTGTGGTGTCATTGAAGCCAAAGTTGTGGAGCTAGTGGATGGAAAACGTTTCATTATCTCTTGTCACCTCCTCTTTGCTCTGGGGATAAATCTGAGCTCTTAAGAAGGGATTTCATTGTTTCCTGTGCAGTGAGGTTTCTTGCACTTGCTGAGCAGTGGGAGCACTTCTCTCTGGCATAGTGCTGGGACACTGAGCAGCCTTGTATGGCTCAAGTAGTCTTTCAAAACTGGGGAGGAGGTCTCAACCTATTTCTCTCCAACTCCCTGAAAGGAGGCTGGAGTGAGGTGGGATTTAGTCCCATCTCCCAAAGAACAAGTGACAAGTTGAGAGGAAACAGCCTCAAGTTGTGCCAGGGGAGGTTTAGATTGGATGTTAGGAAAAGTTTCTTCACTGAAAAGGTTAGGCATTGGCCCAGGCTGCCCAGGGAGGTGGTGGAGTCACCAATGCTGAAGGGCTTCAAAAACCATGGAGATGTGGCACTTAGGGCCATGGTTTAGTGGTGACCTGGCAGTGTTGGGTTAATAGTTGGACCTGATCTTGGAGGTCTTTTCCAACCTTAGTGATTCTGTGATTCTAAATTGAGATTTGCTGTTCTTTCCTTGCACTATTACTGCACATAGCTGATCTGCCAGGCTGCAGAACACGAGCAGCTGACAGTTGGACTCCAGGAGTTTTCTACTGAAGGCCTCTTTAAGTTACTAATGCTGCTAAATTGTCTTGTCAGGCTCTGTGTGTTTGGGTTTGTGGTGTGAAAGTAGCTGAAGCAGCTTCTCCAGTCTGGAAAAAAATAGGAGAAATGCTGCAAATAATATTTTAACAAGAAGATGATCTTGAAAGGCTTTTGCAGTATCTGGTGTTGTGCAGATGGCTGGGCTCTTGAGAGCTGGGCTGGACTTGTGGGGAGGATGCCTGAGTGCTGATGCCAGTCTGAAATTCCTACTGCTAATGTCCCACATGCTGTTGAGATAAAAAAAAGCAAATCTGGCAGTATTCAGAGCAGCATCTTCTGATAGCTTTGACAAAACCAGTGCAGAACTGGGACCTGTGCATCCAGAGTGGGTTTGACAGGTGACCTAGGGACCTGTTGAGGTAGAGTCATACTTTTAGAGTAAGAAATCTCCTTTGTGATGATCCTCATGCCTCTCTGAGCAGCACCTTTCTTGCCACAAGACTAATTTTGGGAATAAGCCCTCCTATCTGTCCCCATAGCTGATGGGCTCATTGTTCAGAGCCAGGCAGCACCCAACAGGGCAATGGAACCTTCAGGATGGTTGGGAGCCAAAGGCTTGTGTGGAGCTCACCCTGCTGCTCTGAGCATCTCACTGCTGTGCTGGGGGGGGAAGGGGCTCTGTTCACCCAGGCCATTTCCTCTCTCTGGACAGGCACCTTGGGCCTTTGTAACACCTGCAGGTATTCTGGTTTTCCTTCTGCTGGTGTTGCAGAGCCCCTGCCAGGGTGTGTGTTGGCGAGGGCTGGATGCACAGCTCCTTTTCCTCCTCTCCTACGCTCAGCTCTAATTTCTCTCTCTGAAGGCGAATCCCATCCATTAGCAGCCAAAACCCACCCAGCTCTTCAGCTTCACCCACCTCTGCGTGCTCTGTGTCCACATTTAACCTCCCTCCAGCTCTTTTGCAGCCTGCCCACGTGCTCTCCCATATGTGCAGTGCTCAGATTATGGCAGAAAGTGGAGAATCAGGAAATCTGCCTGGATCATGTTATGCAATAGTTGAGCTGCTGGCGGTGAATAAGCAGATCCATCTGACCACCAGTGCTGCTGAAGGGCACCTCTTCTTCTTCTTTCTCTTCTCCTGCCTGCACACAGAGGAGATGACTTGCTTGTTGGCTCAGGGCTGGGTCAGGTGCCTGCCTCGTGTGTGGGTGCTGATTGCTAGGGATTGATTGCCCGTGGGGATTGGCACCATAAGGCAGTGCTTAGAGAACTCAAGCCCACACCGAAGGCCTGTGGCTGGCTGGGAGGGCAAGGCTGTTTAATGGCACTTCAATTGATTTAGTCAAGTCACCTTGGAGACCTTTGTTTCGTGTAGCAGTGAAAATCATTTTAGCAGTTCTTTCAAGGTGGGAAGTGATCCCTGCAGGGAACACACTGCTTCATGAGGAGCAGCACTTTGGAAGTGGAAATCAGGGCTTGATTTCATTTGGAGCAGATTCACAGAATCACAGCATGTTGGAAGGGACCTCTGGAGGTCATCTAGTCCAACCCCCCCACCAGAGCAGGAGAACCTAGAGCAGCTTGCACAGGATGGTGTGCATCTAAACATCCCTCCTGCAAGCAACTGTGACCACACACGACCCTGAGTTTGAACCTAACCCCTGGTGCTGCAAGACAGGAACCAGAAGCCTCGGGGAGGTGCCAAGAGGCTTTTGTTTCTGCATAGCTTCTGTGTCAGCACACTGAACTTGGATGTGGCCCTGGGTTACATCTGTTCTGCAAAACAGCTTCGGGGCTGAGGGGTGAGAGGAGTTCTCAGGGTGCTGCAGTTTGGGAATTTGAGTTCATGTTCAGTCAGGATGGCTTCCTCCTGCCCAACATGCAACCCCAGCATTGAGGCTGGTAGCATCTCTGAACTGCTGCCCCTTCACGCCTGGTAAGGATTGTATCTCCATCCCATGATGAACTCCATCACTCCTGAGAGCTACTCTAGGCTTGTAAAACCTCCCTCAAGAGACCTGGAGATTCCTCCACTGTGATGTGTACCTTGGGGAGTGAAGGTCCTCCAAGGTTTCATTCTCCTGCTGCATCAGCACATGGAGCAGGGCCAGAAGGTTTGGGAAGCCCATCACTAGCATGTGCTGGCTTTTGCAGATGCTGCCTGTGAGCTGTGTTTGTGTGATGGGATGTGGCTGTCACCATGCTCAAGGCCATGGAGAAGGAAGAAATGTGTAAACTGCCATGAACCTTTAGGAATTGCTCCGGGGACATGCCAGGAGATACTCCTGGCACTCATGGGGATGGTCTTGTACTTGCTGAGCTGGCCTTGTGTGCCTTCATGGAAGCTTCCAGGGCTCAGCAGCTGATGACTTGTTCAGCTCCTGGCTTCAAAGATGTGACTGGATTGGAAAATTTTGGAAAGGCTGTGGTCACTTTGGGACTTGAGAGGTGTCCTTAGGGAGCTGAGAGCTGAGAAGAGGAGCACAGCAGGGTGCTGGGTGTCTGTCNCCTTTCTGTGTTGAGGGCTCATGGAGGGGGAGGAAGGCTGTTAGGGGTGGGGAAAAAGGAGTAATTTGCAATGCCCTGGTAAGATGTGGAGATGAGGAGGACTTTGTGCATAGAGGAGGAGCAGAGGGAGAGACTTGGTATTGCCATGTGAGGATCAGCAAAGACCTTCTGGGCCTGGAGGTTCCATACTTTTAGGAGCAAATAGCTGGATGTGTAGGGGAGAGAAGGAAGAAGTGGAGAAAAATAGCACAGGTTGGTGGAGAGAGACACATGGGGCTTGAAGCAGAGCTCCATAAGTAGTGACTGAAGGCTGTGAGCAAGGTGGGTTTCTGCTTCTGGGCCCTGAAGCAGCCTCCAGCTTCTGGGGTGAGGTCTTCTCAGTGTTAGGTGCTTTATCATGAAACAAATAGCTTCGAGCCTTCAAAACCAGATGGAAATCAGTGTGCTCTCCCCTCTCCTTGTGTGCTGGTTGGTTAAGGTTGGGCTTCTTTCAGAAGCACTTGGTTGGGTGAGGATCACCAGTTAGTTCTTCACTAGACCTTGTGCTGTCAGTTCCTTCACTGCCCTGAGTGTTTTGTTTTGGGAGGCTCATCCTTGCTCCTGGTGCTCATGGCAGCAGCCTGTGGCTGATGGATACTGCTCTGTAAGATGCAGAGACTGCTGCTGAAGGAAGAGCCTGGCCTGCCTCAGTAACCCCAGGGTGTTTCAAACAGAAACTGACTTGGAGGGCTATTCCTGGGGAAGGACAGTGCTGCTAGAGCTGGGGGGGGGGAAAGGAACAGCTAATCCCTGCCAATGAGTGTGATTCTTTCCTGCAACTCAGTGAGTAACTGTGTAGTAATGTATTTTACTGAAATACTACCCAAATCCTTGCAGGGATTGTCTTACATCTACCCAGTTCCAGTATGCTTTAATGTCAGGAAAAGAGTAGGAGCAAGGACTCTGGAAATGACTCAGACAAGAAGCATTTAAAGCAACATGAGGCTCCCCTTGGTCTGCCCAGCTGAGGTGGGAGGAGGGCTGGTGTTTTGGGGGAATATAGCTCTAGGAAAGCCTTCTGCTCATCTGAGTAAGACTAGTGAAGTACTAAGCAATTTTGCCAGTAGTAAAGGTGTTGCTAGAGCTGAGGAGGGGATTGTGCTGCTCTCATTTGCCTTACAAATATAGATCTTTTCATGCCTGCTCTTAGCACACTGAGACAAAAGACAATGATAGAGGGAGAAGGATACCAAGAGCCACAAAACACCAGTTGCTGGAGGTGGGATAGCAGGGAGAAGGGAGCAGCAACGCATCTGCAGTTGGTAACTTTCCTTTCAGGGCAACCAGAAGGGNCGACGAAAAGCTGGGGGTGATGCTTGTCTGATGGGACAACCTCTGTCTAGATGCTGCATCCCATGCTTGTTTATGTGCAAGGTGCTTCTCTAGCTCTGGTGACCTGCTGGGGATGTCTCTGTGGGCCTCAGTGGCGCAGGAGGGTGCCTGGATGGTATTTTAGGGGGGGACAGGCTGGGTGCAAGGGGACTGACACTTCCTTCTCCCTCTGTTCCTGTGCAGGACCCAGGCAGAGATGGCCCACACGTGTCGTGGGACCATCAACCTGTCCACAGCTCACATTGACACAGAGGACTCGTG
This sequence comes from Bucco capensis, assembly GCA_013396975.1. Lineage (NCBI taxonomy): Eukaryota > Metazoa > Chordata > Aves > Piciformes > Bucconidae > Bucco > Bucco capensis. Next base: position 26,834 of record VWZO01019105.1, on the reverse strand, counting down.
TAACATCGTGCTCTCCAACGGGGGCAGGACCTACCACCTGAAGGCCAACTCGGAGGTGGAGAGGCAGCGCTGGGTCACGGCGCTGGAGCTGGCCAAAGCCAAAGCCATCCGCATCAGGAACAACCAGTCAGGTAGAGTACCTCTGAGCCTGCCAGCCTGCTGCACACCAGCTCCCCTGGCCTTGCCCAGGGCTGCAGAAAGCCTGCCACATACTGGGTCATAGGCAATTCAGAAGAGCTGATGGTTTCCCAGGGCCACAAAGAGTTTCAAACAATAGTGTGTACACCAAACATAGGCTCCTCTTGTAAGCCCCTGGGGATTACTGGGAGTTGTAGAGAGGCAGGGAAAAGGGACTAAGAACACTGCTTCTGGAAGGTAGGAGCTGTGTGCCTTCCTCCTGGAGATGTTGTGTTGCTCTGTGTGGACAGGGGATGCTGTAAGAGGCACCAAGTGCAGTGCTCAGTGGCACTCCAGGAAACCCCAGAGCACTACAAAAGGCCACAGCTGAGCCTTTCCTAGCTTACAGAATCACAGAGGTTGGAAGAGAGCTCCAAGATCATCAAGTCCAACCATCCCTATCACCCCCATTCCACTAAACCATGGCCCTAAGTACCACATCTTAAACCCCTCCAGGGATGGTGACTCCACCACCTCCCTGGGCAGCCTGAGCCAAGATTTAACAACCCTTGCAGTAAAGAAATTTCTCCTTAGGATGGTTCTGTGGCTGACTGAGCCGCACACTGAGCTCAGCTGTCATCCTCCATGTGTTTATCTCCTCCTCCCCTCTCCACACACTGCACTGTGCTGGGGTATTTGTTAGTGTACACTGGGGAGAGCTGCATTAGCTGAAGCTGTCTGAGCCCTGTGCCTGTCACCCAGCTCCTCCCCAGGGCCTTTTTTCTGCTGCTCCACTGTGTCATGGAGCAGGTAGGTGCTTACAAACAGAGCATTTTAGAAGTATTTCAATGTTCACAGCACTTCTGGGAGTAACATCTGGCTTTCTTCCATATACAAGCATGGATTCCAGTTGCAGAAAGCACACCCCATGACTGCATTAAGAAGCTGACTGTCCTAAAGTAAACCCACTCTCAGATCTTGAATGCTACAAACCAGGCCTTGTACAGGAGAAAAGATGTAGTGAACACCTAATGTTGTAAGACTGTGCTTGAAATGAAAATATAACTTCAGAAGATGTCCTGAATGTTTTGGAAAGAGGATGTCTGAAAGCAGAACCAGAGAGAGCCATAGCAAGGTGTTTGTTGCTCAGTGCTTACCTAGCATCTTGCTGTCCTGGTCCAGGTTTGGGTGTTGGGACACTTGCAGATGCTGCCCTCTGCTCCTGACTGCAGGGAATATGCTTCTGTGGTGAAAATGTTTGTGAAGCTTTCAGAGTCACCACTGAGGAAGGTTGTGCTTGGTCAGTGTATGGAGGAAACCTCCTGCTTCCTCCAGAGCACTGCTGTGTGCACACAAACCCCAACGTGCCAGGGGTGGCTGTGGGGCACAGCTCTGGCTCTCAGTTACAACTAACTCTCCTCGGTGATTCAGCTTCCCAGCTCAGTCTCTTCTCAGTGCTGCACTTTGTGCAGCTCACAGCATATTTCTGCTTCTAGCAGTGGCAGCACTTGATGGGAGAGTTACTGCCAGGGGCTGGGCTGCAGAAAGGCTCTGCCTTACACTTGCTCCTCTGCAGACCAAGCACACTGCTACATCTTGTGTCCCACCTTGGGGAGCAGAGGTGGCACCTGTGGGGAGGAGGGGACAGGAGAGGTGACCCTCAACTGACCAACTAGGGGTTCCATCCATGGATGTCATAGTCAGGAGAAAGCTGATGGATCCCAAGGGTCAAGCTCTTCTTCAGTGGCCAGTGTCTGAGGAGGACTCTGTCCTTCTGCCTTTGATCCCAATCCATGTCTTCCTGATCCCAGCTCCCATCTGCTGCTGAGTCCAGTCTGGGACTTCCCCAGTGCTGCCACAGCATCAGTGGTGACAGTGATGTCATTGCCAT
>VWZO01019105.1:11315-24351 GCA_013396975.1 Bucco capensis | reverse complement strand
CTGTCCTGCATTGGCCTTTGCAGCCAGCAGCGCTTGGGAAAAGCACTGATGAGGAGCGTGGATGGAGCCCTCCCCGGATCTTCGTTCGCAAAGCCTGGCCATAATAATATGATAATTTGTATATAATTAATGTTATTGTTATTACTTTATTTAAGCTGTTTCAGTTTCCTTTCCCAACCCATCAGTCTCTCTCCCTTATTCCCTTTCTGTTCCCTTTGGGAAGGCAGAGGGGTTCAGAGAGAGCCTCTGTCACTCATCTGGTGGCCAGCCCAGCCCTGACCCATGACAGATCAAAGCTGTGTGGACAGGAGCAGCTTTCTAACACTGCTGCTTTAAGACAACACATAGTCAAGAAAAAAATCAATGTAATCCCATTTTTGGAAGGCAGCCTGCTAGTGTTTCTGTCTGGGTAGCCACAGGATGGTCCTGCAGGAGGCTGCTGCCAGGGACACTGCATGGGCAGAGCCTCTGTGCAGTGTAGTGTTGTGCAGAGAGCAGCACAATGCTGAGTGCCAGAAGGCTCTGACTTGCAGGAGAAGCAGCCCCCAGCCCTGTGCTGATGTGCTCTGACTTTGGTGTAATTAGCCAGCCCAGAAGGTCATACAGAAGTTGGTTAGTGTGTGAGCCACTTACCCCTTTCCCATAATTGTTTTGAGTACACTGTGTTCTGGGGACAGATTTAATTACAGAGAGTATTGTGCACTCTCTGTCACTTAATATTGCAGCTCTGCAGTGTGTGTAAATACTGGTGAAGAACAAGGTGGAAGCTTCTGGGCATGCTTGTTTGGCCTGGCAGAGCTTGCCATTGTGCCAGGTTGTGGCTGCAGTGAGCTGGGTGTGATGGCTCTTGGTCCTGTGAGCATCACTTAGCCACAGCAGGAGTCCTGCAGCTGGCTGGGTGTTTGGGGAAGGGGCTCACCTGTGGGAGAGGTTGGGATGTGCCTGTCCCTTCACCCGTGCCTGCTGTGGGTGATGTGAGGGCAGGCATGGAGCAGTGCAGACAGCCCAGCTCCTGCCCAGAGGATGCTGCCTCCAGGCACCTGCTCTTATCCTGCCTTGTGCCTTTAAAAATAGCAAACCCAGACACTTCCTGCCTTCAGGCTCCTAAGCCCAGCCAGCTCTGGCTGTGCCCTCAGGGTAAGGACAGTGTGGCAGCAGTGCCAGTTTGGCTGTGGATTCTTGGCCCTGACTGGCCTTGTGTTGTGCTGAGTCAGCAGTTTGTGGGGCAGTGCTGTGATCCACACCAGGATCTGAGCTGAGGGGAGATGGAAACCAAACCGAATTCTTGTTTTTTCCAGGCTTTTCTGGTCTGGCCAAAGGGCTAAGACACTCTTTTAAAGGGGAGCTGAGTCCTCGTGCTGTGGTGTTGTTGCTGAGGCTATAGCTGGATTAGTTTATGCTTTAATGTTCCCCTGCTGCTGGTGTTTTGTCCCAGTTGAGATCTTGTAATTAAGGTAAAGAAAAAGTCATAGGGTCACAGACTGGTGTGGGTTGGAAGAGATCTTTCGAGGTCACCCAGTCCAACCCCTGCAGTCAGCAGGCACATCTGCAGCTAGAGCAGGTTGCTCACAGCCCCAAACAACCTGAGCTGGAATGGTTCCAGGGATGGGACATCTCCCACCTCTCTGGGCAACCTGGGCCAGGCTCTCACCACCCTCAATGTCAAACATTTCTTCTTCTATCTAGTCTAAATCTTCTCTTCCAGTTTCAAACCATCACCCCTTGTCCTGTACCAACAGCCCTGATAAAATGTCTGTCCCCATCTTTCTGATAGACTTCTTGTAAGTACTGGAAGGCCACAGGAAGGTCTCTCTGGAGCCTTTTTTTCTCCAGGCTGGCCAAGCCCAACTCTCTCAGGCTGTCCTGACAGCAGAGGGATTCCAGTCCTCTGGAATATGTGTTAGGTTTGACTCTTTTGCTTGAACTGAAATGCAGCTGCTAGGCCTGTGTCCCTGTCAGTGCTTCACCTGGGGAGGTGAAGGGAGGAGGCTCTGGATTTGCTGAAGAACTCCTGTGGTCCTTCAGGTCTGCTGACATGTGGAGTCCTCCGAGCTGATTCCTCTCACCCTGAGTGATCCCAGGGCTGCTCTGCAGAGCCCAGGCCAATGCATTGTCTTGGCTGATGGATGTGAAGGCTGGTGAGCAGCCATGTGGATTTGTGGCAGCAAGGAGGGAGCATCACTCCTGTGGTGATGCTGTGAGGTGCCAGAAGCCTGGGACGGTGTCAGATGTCTAACACTGCCTGTCCCTGTGGGGAAGGACACGAGAAGCATCCTTGCAGTGACCTGCACTCACACGCACTTCCTGCTGCAGGGGAAGTGGCAGGAGCCTATCCTTGGCATTCCCTGCTGGCACGCAGGAATGTGGGGGCCATGTGGAGGTGACATGTCTGGGGAGGAGCTCAAATCAGCTGCTTCAGAGGTGTCCCCAGCTGATGAGCACTGGGGCACTCTTAGGTGTGGAGCAGCTTTTTGGCTCCATGCAGGCAAGGAGCAACCTGGAGGGGGAAGAGGTGACCTCGCTTTCTGCAGCTCTGAGATCCTCTGGAGTCCTTCTCTGCCTGCATCCAGAAAAGGGGCAATGTGTTAGTGTGGAATTAATGTTAAACAAGCAAAAAAACCCCAGGTTGACCTGTTTTTGGCAGTGTTTTAAAGCTGAGCCACGCTTGCTGCAAAGCAAAGCTGCTGGAGTGGGAGCTGGAGTTCTCCAGCCCTTGGTAGCTCTGCAGAAGTCAGGGAGACCTCACTGCTGTTGATGGGGTGCAGGGCTAGCAAACTGGGTTCACTCTGCAAATAGCTTGACTCCTGGGAGGCTGTTTTGAGGTGGATGAGAAGAGCCTTTTCCCCAGGAGTTCTCTTGGAATAACCAGATAGGGAGGTGTTTGTAGCTTGGCTGCTGGCTGGCTGGAGCTGGGCTCTGAGAAATCTCTGTTCACAGCACTGATTTTCACTTCTATTTATAAGAAAGAGCAAAACCTCTCCCCAAAGCAAGTGTGAGCTGGAGACTTTGCTGTTCCCTCCTGTGTGTAACTGGAGGAGCTCTGCTTTCCCCTCTACCCAGGACTATTTTGGTAATGAGCTGTAAATACTGGTGGATGTCAGGTGAGGAAGCTTGCTGTCCTCATCCTGCTCTGCTGCTGATACTGAGTGGGTTGGTGCAGGAGGTGAGAGCAGAGCTGAGCTGCTATCTCAGCTCTCTCCTCAGTTACCTTGTGGTGCTTTAGTCCTCTAAAATGTGTAATGTATTGTTAGGACAGAAGGGTCCCAGACCTGCCTGGGTGGCTCATGCCTTACCTCTGCTCACTTATATCCCAGAGTCTCAGCATGGTGGGGGCTGGAAGAGACCTCTGGGGATCAGCCAGTGCAACCCCCCTGCTCCAGCAGGCTCACCCACAGCAGCTTGCCCAGCATCACCTCCAGGTCTCTCCAGAGAAGGGGACTACACAACTTCTCAAAGGTTGGAAGAGACCTGTAAGATCATTGAGTCCAACCATACCTAGCACTACCATACCACTAAACCATGGCCCTAAGGACAGCATCTGATCCTGCCTGAGGGTTCCTGAGAGGAGAGGAGATGGAATCCATGCTAGGATTCAGGTCAGTGAAGATTTCAGGCTGAGTGAAGGTGTTTTGGGGATTCATGGTACTAAAAAAGCAGGAATTATCTGGAGAGGTCAGTGCTGACATCTGTGCCAAGACTAACTCACCAGAGATTCCTTGGGCTCTCTGCTGGGTCTCCAACTCAGTGTGAGGCACTTGCCAAGCCCCCTCCAAGGCAGCTGTTATGGTTTGAATGAAAGGACAAGACTTGTGGATTGGAAAAGGCAGAGTAGCTTTAACTACTTTAATGGAAAGCAGTAACAGCAGACAAATATATACAAATATAGATAAAGAGCCAGCACCAAGATCCAAACCTCCTGCTCTCCCTTCTGGTCGCTATGTTACCACAGCAGAGCTGGCCCCAAACGGGATTGCAAACGAAGCAAAGAAGAGAGTGCAGAGGGAACTGCCCCCTGAATTTATACTGAGCATGATATGTATGAAATGGAATGCTCAGTTGGTCAGTTTGGGCTCACCTGTCTTGCCTCTTCCTTCCCTATAGGTGCAGGCTCTCACCCTGCACCCCCCTCGCTTCCCAGTGGAATCATGAATGGTTTACATTCCAATTCTTAGCTGTAACATTTTAGGCCTAAGCTACTAGAAGCTAGCAATGTTTTGAAAACATATTACCAGCCTTCAGAAAAATGCAGTCACTTTTAAAGGAACCTTGGCTAGAAGCAATCCCACCTTAGCAGAATCAATTCTGCTCCAGCCCAAACCAGGACAGCAGCAGGTGCCTCACACTGAGTTGGAGACCCAGGAGATGTCAGCTGGGAATAGCTCCCTCCCAGGGTACAGATTTGGGCACAGTTTTATCCCTCCTGGATACAAGCTGCAGCTTCCTCTATAGGAAATGCAACCCAGGAGGTCCTTAAGCAGCACAGCATTAAAAGCTAAGCAGCTGTGCCTGGAAAAACAACTGCACATGTGCTTTATCCTGTTGCCTAAATCCTAAGTGTAATTTGTTGGCTAGAGAGGAGATGAAGCTGCCTGGGTGTTGGGCCTGACTGTCCTGGGGAGGCTGCTACTGGCTCCGTGCTCCCTGAAAGCTCTTGATTGCATTCTCAGCATTCTCAGCCTCTTGAGGTTATGTCCCCCAGGGAAGGACTCCCTTAGAGACCAGGGTGTGGGTCTGGGGTTGGGGATGATGGCAGCTGGCTGCTTGTGTTGGCTGGTTATCCTTGCTGCCCTCATCAGTTGTCTTCTCCTTCACAACCAGGCAGTGATGAAAAGCAGCTTGCTAGGAGCTTGTTTGTAGACTGCAGGGAGCTTTGGGCAGTGCAGAGGAGGGAAGGGGAGGGTTGGGAGTGCTGCTGATGCCTTCTGCTCTTGCTTCTGGGGTGAGTTTCTCCTGCAGCAGCAAAGAAAACTCTGGAGAGAAATAAAGCTGTCATAGAGGCCAGTGGTCCCACCACAGGTTAGAGGTGGGGTCAGTGGATGAGAGCCAAGGTGAAGCTCTCAGGGCTGTACTAGAAGCATAGAATTGTTTGGTTGAAAGAGACTTTTAAGGTCATTGAGTCCAACTGTTAACACTGCCAGGTCTCCACTAAATCTTGTGCCTCAGCACCACATCTCCAGGTCTTTTCGGTCCCTCCAGGGCTAGTGCTTACACCATTAGAGCCTGGGGCAGGGACCCGACAAGCCTTTTGGGGAAGAAATTGTTCCTCGTGTTCAACCTAAACCTCCTGTGGAACAATTTGAGGCCATTTACTCATGTACTACCACTAGTTACCTAGTTGAAGGGATCAACCTCCCACCTCACTCCAGCCTTCTTTCAGGGAGTTGGAGAGAGCAAGAAGGTCTCCCCTGAGTCTCCTCTTCTCCAGGCTAACCAGCCCCAGCTCCCTCAGCTGCTCCTCACCACATTTGTGCTCTAGACCCTTCCCCAGCCTCGCTGCCCTTCTCTGGACACATTCCAACACCTCAGTGTCCTTCTGGGAGTGAGTGAGGAGCCCAGAACTGAACCCAGGATGTGAGGTGCAGAAGTAGTAGTAGTAGTAGTACAAGTGGTTCTGCTTCAGTGTGCCAGATCCAGTTGGTAGTAGAATTAAAAAGGCTCAGTAATGAGTTATTCCTTTGCATTGCCTTCAGTTACTCTCCTGATAATGCCAGATTTAGTGCTTGACATATTTTGGCTGTTTTTTTCCTCTCTTTCCAACTGAAGTGTTAGGTAGCAAAAGGCATTCTGACTGGAGAATGTGATACTGCAAAGCATCTGCAACCTTCCCTGCCCTGCTCTCTGAATGACCCTGTTGTTGCTGCCCTCTTTCCTCACAGCAAGCTCCTGGCCAGGTGGCCTTGGCTTGTGCTTCTGCTCTACTTGTAGCAGGAGAGGACAATCCCTGGCATTGTTGTCCTCACACCCTCGATGCCAGCTCCCTGCTTGCTGTGATTGTCTGTGCTATTTCCAGCTCCTTTCACAAAAGCTTGTGCTTGCTTTCCCCATCCTCCCTGTGATGTTTCTTTGTCCTGTGGGGAACTGTTCTTTCTCTCTCTGTAGGGCTCCTGCCTGGAGAGCTGCTGGCTGCAGTGCTCCATCACCTTGCTCTTCTAATTGGCTTTTTGATCCTTGGTGTCTGGAGCTTCTGGGGAGAGCTGGCTGCTCTGAACTGTGCCAGGAGCTGCTGCCATGGAAAAGGCAATTGTCAGTTAACATTGACCTCTGTTAGCACTGACCTCTGGGTAAATACAAGATCCCAGAACCTCAGCACGGTGAGGGTTGGAAGGGACCTCTGGAGAGCATCTGGTCCAAGTCACCCCCAGCATCACATCCACTTCGGTTTGGGATCTCTCCACACAAGGAGACTCCACAAGCTCTCTGGGCAGCCTGGGCCAGGGCTCTGCACCCTCACACCAAACAACTTGCTCCTCCTGCTCCCATGGAACCTGCTGGCTTCCAGTGTGTGCCCATTGCCCCTTGGCCTGGCCCTGGGCACCACTGAGCAGAGTGTGGCCCCAGCCTCTTGCCCCCTGCACCCTTCAGCTCTTGCTCAGCATGGAGCAGCTCCCCTCTGGCTCTGCTCTGCTCCAGCCTCAGCAGCCCCAGGGCTCTCAGCCTTTCCTCCTGCCACACATGCTCCAGTGCCCTCAGCATCTTGGGAGCCTCTGCTGGGCTCTCTCCAGCAGTTTCTTGTCTCTATTGAACTGGAGATGGAGCCTTTTGTTTGGATTTCCTAGTCCTAGTAATTCACATGTCCTTTCCATGCCTTCTGCTGCTCACATGTATTCCTTCCTGCAGTCAGCAGGATGTTCTGCCTCTCCTGTTTCCTCATTAAGCTGTGATCAGGACAGGTTGCTCCATCTCAGCCACCACCACTGAGCTTCCCTCAACACTTCAGTTTCTCTCCCTGCAGCCAGAGGGATGCTGTGAGGCACCACAGGTGGGTGCCCAAAGCCCTGGTTGTGGAGGAGAGCTGAGACACCTGGAGCCATGCCTGCCCTGAGAGTCCATGGAGCTTTCCATGGTCAGCATGGAGCTTTCCAAACTTTGGAGAGTTTCAGCCTCTCCCTGTCTTACAGAACCAGCAGGATTTCTTTGAGGACTTCACAGGCTTACTTAGCCTTCAGATTTACATATTTTTTTGGTTCTTTATGTCTCTTTAGTGGTGCTCAGAGCACAAGTGTTGTGAGGAGCAGCTGAGGGCACTGGGGTTGGTTAGTGTGGAGAAGAGGAGACTCAGGGGAGACCTTAGCTCTCTCTACAACTATCTGAAAGGAGGTTTCAGTGGGATAGGGGTTGGTTTCCTCTCCTAGGTAACAAGGAACAGGACAAGAGAAAATGGCCTTAAGTTGTGCTAGGAGAGGTTTAGATTGGACAGTAGGAGAAACTTCTTCCCAAAAAGGTTTGTCAATGCCTGGCCCAGGCTGCCCAGGGCAGTGCTGGAGTCACCATCTCTAGAAGTGTTCACAAAGCATGTAAATGTGGCACTTCAAGACATAGTTCAGTGCCATGAGGCTGTTGGGTCAACACTTGATGATCTTAGAGGTCTTTTCCAAGGTTAATAATGCTGTGATTCTGGTCAGAGGACTGCACTCCCACTCCCATCCCAGCCCTTTCCTGGGTACTAGCTGGGGTTGGTCGCTGATAGCATCAAAAGGCTTGATACTGGTCTTGTTTGGGAGTGCTTATTCTCTGTGCAGTAGGATTACCTCAGGCTCACTTCAGCAATCGTTGTGCTGGTTCTCAGCCATGCCTATCTGATGGGGCCTGGTGCCCAGGGCTGGGCACAGAGAGGGTTTGGAGGGTACCAGAGCACAAAGCTTTCAGCTGACTGCCTCTCCTCTACTGGAGCCATCTCAAGTGGCTTTGGTGGACTTCATCTGTCCTTTAGGCTTTCCAGGCTGCTGCTTTTGATCTCCTAACCCTTTACCTTCACTACTGAATGCCTGGCCTGGGGGAAGAGACTGTGGAAGCAGTCCTGATTTCTCCAGCCCCTTCCATCATCCAGCTGGTGTTGCACCCCTGGGCTTGGCTGGCAAAGCCACATCCTGGTGGCATTGGCATGGGGCAGGGTGCAAGCACTGTCTCCTGTGACTCCCTTCCTGGTTTCCCTCTGCCACAGGCACGTTCCAAGTGTGAGGCAAGATCCATCCCTAGCTGACATGCAGTGTGATGGTTGCTGGGCATCTCAGGAGGAATGGAAGGGCTCTGTGAAGCATGGGAAGAGCTTTGGGGCTTGATTGTGCAGCAGATGGCCATAGTCCTCCACATGGGCTGTGGCTGTAGGCTTGGGCATTTGCAGCTCATGGAATCGCTGACAGTTGCCCTAAGCATGGAGGCTTATGAAGCATTGACCTCTGGGTAAATACAAGTGGGTAAGGTGGTGTGGACACATCTGGGATGTTCTCTGAATCCTGAGTGTTAGGAAGGCATAGAACCCAAGTGATGCCCTGGTTTCATGGCTTTCAGAGCATCTCTGGTCAGCCTGGGAGTTTTTCTCCACCAGAGATGTTTACAGGCCTGGAGACAGGAGGCCCAGGAGGACCTGAGGGGTCTGATTTATCTGCAGCTGCTGAGCTGCTGCTGGATGGACATCCAGCTGGGCTGGGCTGCAGACAGCCTGGCATCCACACAGCCCCCACTGCTCCCTTCTTCAGGCTGCTGCCAGGCACTGCAAGCAGGACGAGGATGGGAGGAATCTGGAAGATTTTCCAGCATTTCACAAGCCAGGAGTCCTCCCCCTCCCTGCTTTTTGCTTGTTGCTAATCCCTTTTTAATTCTCCTGTTGCTGTTTTCCACTTCACTTGCAGGCTGGGCTAGAGCTCCCCAAGAAGCACCTCCCCTCTCCCTTGTTCCCCACCTCCATGTGGGAAGTTAGATGTTTTGTGCTGCAGATGCAACCTGTGATAATCATAATCATGTCTGGCCAAGGAGCACAGAAAGCAGCCCTTATGTAAGAGCACAGGGGGAAGCTTACAGCAGGCAGCTCAGCAGAGGCTGCCCTATGTAGGCCATTGTGCTGCAGCCTCGGCCTCCAGAGCTGCTGCTCATGCCATGTGCCTGCTTGCTCCTCACCTGCTCTGCTGTGGGTGGAGGAGGGTTTGGTGTGTGAGAGCAGTGGCTAAAGGTAGGGGAAAGGCTGGCAAAGTGCTCCAAGATGATCTTAAAATCATGAGGGTGGAGCAGTGTTGGGGAAGCAATCAGGCCAAATGCCAGGTACTGCCCCTTGGCCATAGCAACCCCCAGCAGTGCTCTAGGCTTGGGGAGCAGTGGCTGCAGAGCTGCCAGGCACACAGGGACCTAGGGGTGCTGAGTGACAGCTGAACAGNTAGGGCTAGGACAAAGGCTGAACTCGATGATCTTCAAGGTCTCTTCCAGCTGGAACTGTTCTATGATTCTATGAGAAGTAAGCGGTAGGTGCTAGTGGTGCCCCTTGGCCTGGCCCTGGGCACCACTGAGCAGAGTGTGGCCCCAGCCTCTTGCCCCCTGCACCCTTCAGCTCTTGCTCAGCATGGAGCAGATCTCCAGTGCTCCAGGATGATACCAGTGAGCTGTGCTCTTGTTTAGAGCTGACACAGATGAGGAGGGAGCCTGCATCTGTGGTGGGAAGCAAAGCAAATGGTCAGTACCTTCTGCTGAAGGCAGTAGGGAGCCCATCAGCACTCTGCTGGACTGCACAGGGACACTCCAGCTCTGGCTGCTCCTGGCACTGCTCTGAGGGAAGCAAGCTGACTCTCCAGTGAGGACATCTGGCCAGATGCTGCCTTCTGAGCCTTATTGCCACCCAAGACGACCTCTGCTGGCATTTGGCCGCAGGCTGTGATGGCTGGGTCCCACTGGGGAATGGTGGCAGAGGAGGCAGAGCTGGCCTGGGGGTAAGCATGCAGCTGGTGTGGCCTCACCTCCTCCTGCCCATGCTGCTGGGGGTGCTGCCCTGGGCCATGGCTGCTGCTGGGCTCATGGCAGAGCAGCTCTGCTGGCACTGCTGGGCATGCTGAGATCTGCCAGCCTGAGATGTGCTGCCTGCTGGGGCTTCCTCATGGACATGCTGATGCACAGAGCTGTGGCTGCAGGAGAGCCTCTGTGGCTGAGGGAGCAGAGCCCTCTCACAGCCTTGAGCTCTGGCTAAGTGCTGCAAACAGATGTTTGTTACTTAACATTTTAAATCCAAGCAAGTCTTTCACCTGTAAGTAGTTTTGCATACATTTTTTAGTAACCTTAAGAGGGATTTTCAGCTGGCTGGGAGCACCACAGGGGAGCCTTTCCAGCTCCTGTAATGGGTTCAGTCTATTTCAGGGTTATTTTTAGGCACTGAAAATTCCCAAGTGCTCTATTTTTTCTTTTTCACTGGCATAGAAAAAGGCTGTGGGAGGGAAATCAATTTGGAAGCCTGAGAGAAAGCTGATCCCTTCGGAGTCTGAAGGCATCTCTCTGGTGCCTGGACTGGTGGCAGAGCTGTTTGACACTAAGGAGTGAGCAGCTGGAAGGAAAACCTCCTGGTGTGTGCTTTGTGTTTAGAGAAGCAAATCAGCTTCTGCTCCCCAAACACAGGTTGGAGAGCTGGGATTGAGCTTGAGGTGGAGTCCAAATGCCTGTGCCACCATTGCAGGGCATGGTGAGTCCTAGCCCAGAGACTCACTGAATGGTTTGCGTGGGAAGAGACCTTTCAGGGTCATCTAGTGCAGCCTCCTGCACTCAAGAGGGACATCTGCAGCTAGAGCAGGATGCTCACAGCCCCAAACAACCTGAGCTGGAATGGTTCCAGGGATGGGACATCTCCCACCTCTCTGGGCAACCTGGGCCAGGCTCTCACCACCCTCAGTGTAAGACATTTCTTCCTTCTCTCTATTCTAAATCCCTTTTATTTTAAACCCATCACCCCTTGTCCTGCCCCAACAGGTCCTGATAAAAAGTCTCTCCCCATCTTTCTTCTAGGCACCTTTAATTACTGAAAGGCTGCAGTGAGGTCTCCCTGGAGCCTTCTCCTCTCCAGGCTGAACAAGCCCAGCTCTCTCAGCCTGGCCTCCCAGCAGAGAGCTTCCAGCCCTCAGATCATTTTTATGGCCTCCTCTGGCCCTGCTCTGACACAGAGTCCCTCTGTGGTTCTTCCTGTGGCTGAAGGAATTGGTGTGTTTTCAGGCTGGATGTGATGGTTCTGCTTGTTATTCAGAGGCTGGTGACTCAGAAGGATTCACAACTTGGTGGGAGGGAACTGATGGCATTGAGGTAGCTGGAGAGGTGTAGGTGGCTTCCCATCCCTGTGGGGTGTATGACATTGATTGCTGTGTGCTCCCAGCCCAGCTGATGCAGCAGGAGCAGGTTGCCCTCTCCTGGCCTGCTCCTTCCATGAATCCACGGCAGGATTTGCCATCAAGCCCCTGAGGTCTTGCAGAAGAGATATCCCTGCAGAGAGTCCTGCATCGAAGGTGCTGAGGCTGTTTGCTTGCCTGTCCTTGATATTTTCCCCCTGCCCTTTTGATGACTCTCGAGAGGAGAGGTTTAGCAGCCAGACCCTGCTGGGGTAGGAGACTGTCTTCTCCTGGAAAGGCTGCTGCTCCTCTCCCTAGTGTTTCAGCTCTTTCCCTGGGCCCAGGAATGCTTCAGGGTGCTTAGAGCATGTGGAGAGCCCTGTGGGGACCCCAGAAGATCCTCCACACCTGGTGGCTGGGGTGGAAATGGCTCATCCAGGCAGGCAGTGCTGGCATCTTGTGGTGCTCTGTGCTCCTGCAGCTCCTCCTCTGATGCCAACAGATGCTCCTCTAGGCCATTTCCCTGGATCCAGCCTGGGAAATTCTGGTTGAGTTTTGAGGAGTCTTGGAGTTCACATTGTCACTCTAGGAAGTGAAGATCAGGAGGCTTTGATGCCACTTTGCTTCTGCTCAGCTTTTGATCCTATCTCAAGCCAATCTCTCCTGGGTGGGGACTCATGGCCTCCTCCTTTGGCTCCATCATCCAGAGGTGGGATTCATGGAGTGCTGCTTCTGCTGGGAGGCAGTGGAGAAACATCTACTGGAGGATTTCAGTCCTGCTGGGCAGAGCACATCATGTCCTCCACCCCTTGGGAAGGGTCTGGGGTCCCTTCTGCCCCAGGTGGGAGTGGGGGGCAGCGGGACGTGGGTGATGGAGTGACCCTGCAGATGGGACAGCTGGGGAGTGCTGGGGGCTCTGCAGCCTGGGGAGCACTGGGATGGGGAGGGAAGGGGCAGGCAGAGCAATGAGCAGAGCCTGAGGACAGAGCAGGTGGTGGGGCAGCCTTGGGGCTGGCTTGGTTGGCTGGAGGCTTTGCAGGATGCTGAAGCCTTCACAAGGGTTTCAGTCCTGCAGGGAGGGAAGAGCTACCTGGGGGCTGAGGTTGGGTGGCACCTCTGGAGGTCACACAGTCCCTGGAAATGCTTTATCTGCAGTTAGATAAAGCAGCTTCTGTGCTTAGCTCTGACTGGTGCCAAGTCACTTCTCTGTCTAGCTGCAATCTGTCCCTCTCCTTTGGTGGCCACTTGGCCCAGGGCAGTTGGCCTAGGAAAGGAGACAGGACTGGTGAGCTGAGGTGCAGAGGGGACCTGTGTCCCCAGGGCCATGCAGGGACCTGACTTGGTGTTTGGATAGACTCAGCTCCTGTGGATTGGCCTCTTGGGAGATGAGCCAGGGAGGGCAGCTTGTCCTGGCAGGGTTGATGCTGACCCTGTCTCCTTACTTCAGGTGTTTGAGTTCTGCAACACAAGTGTTTCTTGCAGGTCACCTCCTGGTAGGTAATAGCCTAAAATAGAAACCCTGGATCTGCTGTTCTTGGGTTCTTTGGTTTGTGGGTTTTTTTCCTTCCTTGAAAAACTGCTGGTTCTTACCCCAGGCTGGAGTAGGTATGGAAACAAGTGAATACAGTTCTAGTGTGCATGTGCCAGCATTGCCCCTGCCTGCAGTGGTGCTCAGAAGAGTGGGAAGTTGAGGGATAGAATCATAGAATCATAGAACAGTTACAGCTGGAAGAGACCTTGAAGATCAT
>VWZO01019105.1:0-11292 GCA_013396975.1 Bucco capensis | reverse complement strand
CTGGGCTCCCAAGAGCAAGAGAGACAAGGAGCTACTGGAGAGAGTCCAGCAGAGGCTAGGAAGATGCTGAGGGCACTGGAGCATGTGTGGCAGGAGGAAAGCTGAGAGCCCTGGGGCTGCTGAGGCTGGAGCAGAGCAGAGCCAGAGGGGAGCTGCTCCATGCTGAGCAAGAGCTGAAGGGTGCAGGGGGCAAGAGGCTGGGGCCACACTCTGCTCAGTGGTGCCCAGGGCCAGGCCAAGGGGCAATGGGCACACACTGGAAGCCAGCAGGTTCCATGGGAGCAGGAGGAGCAAGTTGTTTGGTGTGAGGGTGCAGAGCCCTGGCCCAGGCTGCCCAGAGAGCTTGTGGAGTGTCCTTGTGTGCAGAGCTTGCAAGCCCAGCTGGAGGTGATGCTGGGCAAGCCGCTGGGGGTGAGCCTGCTGGAGCAGAGGGGTGGACTGGATGATCCCCAGAGGTCCCTTCCAACCCAACCATGCTGGGATCTGGGGATTGTGTGAATGAATCAGGTTTTATTTCAGAGCAAAGGCAGCAGCCTCTGAAGGTGTGCCCAGGGGTTTCCAGCACGCTGAAGGGCTTAGCACAGGAATTGTCTGTTTCTCCCTATTGTCTGCAGGGGGCAGAAGGTGTCCCTGCAGCTGGGAGCAAGGAAAGGAGCTGGGCACTGAGAGGAACTCTGCCTACAAACCAGGAGAGTCCTGCAGCACTAAAGCCTGGGAACAGCCTTATCAAGGAAGGGTTCGAGGTAGGAAGGGTGAGGGGTGGGATGGGTGCTGCCTTGCTGCTCCTCCATCCCTTCCAGCCCTTGGTCACTGCTGTGAGGATTCCAGACACCTCTCACTGTTCCCTGTGTGAAATGCTTTCCTTGAGGGAATCCTCCTTTTCCTTGGAGTTGTGCTAAGCATTTCCTGTTTGTCTCTGTGGGATCCTGGCTGTGTCCATGTGTCTGCCTGTGGGCTGAGTTTGTTTGCTTTGCTTTGGAGTATTTAGGTACTTCTGGAAAGGATATTTCAATGCCCTGTTATATTTTACAGTATTTTACTAGGGTTATTATACTTAGTCTATTATCCTTAGTAAATTAGACAGTATCTGAATGCAGGCAGAAGTCCCCAGAGTTGTGATTCTGTGGCAGGTTTGTCTTGCTGCCTCCTGTGTGGTTTGAAGCCAGAACTTGATACTTGGCCAGGAGCTCATTGCTGTGTGTGGCTGTTGTCCTCTCCAGATGCTGATCTGCCCTGCCCTGCTCGGGAAGATGCTCCCAGAAAGGGGCTGAGTGGGTGGGTTTGTTTCTATTAGGAACTTTTAAAACCCAAAGAGCTGAAATGTCTATAGTTTCTGTTTTCTGTGAGCTCCTGTGTGCTGGGGCAGGGCAGGGAGTGTGTGTGTCAGGGGGAGGAGGAGGGGATGGAGGAGGAGACATCTCCTGGTCCTGAGCGCGGCAGGATGGGAACTGCAGAGAGCAGAGGAAAGGGAAGAGCTGAGGACATGGAAGCTGCAGAGAGCATCCTCAGGGAGAGATCTCCTTTGGCTGGAGCCTGACAGCTCTGAGGTGCCACCACCTGTCCCTGTGTCACGGAGCTGAGCCTCTCTGGAGCACTGGATGAGGAAGAGGTGCTGTGGGAAACGCAGTATGTAACTTCAGCACTAGAGAGGAGAAAAAGCAGGAGGTGACTGAGCTCATTCAGCACCTGTGTGCCACCAAAACGCTGGTGCCTCCTGAGTGCTGCTTGTGGGCTTGTGTGTGTCATGGGTGTGAGAGACCTTGGTGTTGGGTATACACTGAAGGGAATGTGTGTGAGTGCTCTGCAGGGCTTGCAGGGACACAGCAGGTCCCTGCCTGGGGCAGCTCTTCTCCTGACCCGACACAGAGCTGCTTCCTGCAGAGGAACCAGGGAGAAGTTATTCCACCTGGGCCAAATCGAGTGTTTCCCAGCAGTTTTTAATGGATGAGGTGGAGTTTGAGCTGGTTTAGGATCACTAATCCTCTGAGAGCTCTGCAGTTGTGAAATGTATCTATTTTTATGGGTTTGGAGATGGATGTGGCAAAGCTGGGAAGATGCTAGCAAATGTAGGACTGTGGATGCTTTCAAGATGAGCAAAGAAAATAGCAGACTAAAGCATGTAGCTCTTGGGCTTGTCGTGGGTGTGTGTGCCAGTGTCACACCTGGGAAGGGGAGAACAGAAAAGACTTGAGGGGTCTCCATTTTCTTCTAGAATTTCACCATACTTGGACAAACAAGTCAGACTACAGTAGGCAATCCAGAACACCCCTGGAGTGTCACGATGAGAACTTACTAATACAAGAAATAGACACCCCTATCCGGGTGTGTGTGTGTGCAAAACTGCAGCAGGGGAGGTTTAGGCTGGACATTAGGAAG
The DNA here is from genome assembly GCA_013396975.1 of Bucco capensis. Taxonomy (NCBI): domain Eukaryota; kingdom Metazoa; phylum Chordata; class Aves; order Piciformes; family Bucconidae; genus Bucco; species Bucco capensis. Next base: position 8,916 of record VWZO01019105.1, on the reverse strand, counting down.
CATTTCCTCACTTGAGAGGGTGATTAGGCACTGGAATGGACTGCCCAGGGAGGTGGTGGAGTCACTGTCCCTGGAGGTGTTTAAGAGGAGATTGGACATGGTACTTAGTGGCATGGTTTAGCTGATGCTGTATTGTTGGGTCATAGGCTGGACTTGGTGATTCTGGGGGTCTTTTCCAGCCTTGGTGATTCTGTGTGACTAAAACCAGACTACAATCATCATCCTGACCTTCCTGCTCCTTTCCTTCCACAGACAGCATTTCACAGGTAGAAGCTGCAAGGCAGAGTGTGTTCTAAAATCTGATAAGAGTTTTGTGGAAGCAGAATGGTTTGACATTGATAATAGAGCTGATCATCCAGGAGGTGATGTGTGTCCCTGGGGATGTGTCTGTGCCACAGGGAGATTAATTTTCTCCTTTGGGTTCCCCTCATCCATCATTTCTATCCTGTATTTTCCTGGTGACCATTGGCCAGCTCTGGGTGACTCACATCCTGCCTCCTCCTTTCCCACTCACCTACTGATTTTCTGTAGCTCAGCAAGTATCCCAGAATCCTAGCATGGTTGGGTTGGAAGGGACCTCTGGAGATCATGCAGTCCAACCTCCCTGCTAAAGCAGGGTCACCCACAGCAGCTTGCCCAGGATCACCTCCAGCTAGGCTTGCAATCTGCTCAGGGATCTCACTCCAACCTCCTTGCAGGGAGTTGTAGAGAGTGAGAAGGTCTCCCCTGAGCCTCCTCTTCTCCCCACTAACCAACCCCAGTGCCCTCAGGTGCTCCTCAGCACACTTGTGCTCTAGACCCTTCCCCAGCTTCCTTGCCCTTCTCTGCACACACTCCAGCACCTCAATGTCCTTCTGGGAGTGAGGAGCCCAAACCTGAGCCCAGGATTGGAGCTGTGCCCTCCCCAGTGCCCAGTGCAGGAGGACAATTCTTCCCCTGAACTGATCATAAGTGATCTAATTTAGAGGGAAACAGTGACTGTAGCAAGCCACAGCTCTGCTGAGCATAGTCATGCCCTTGAGGTTTGGGTGTTTGCATGCAAAGATGAGTATATGAGAGACAGATACATACCTAGGGGAGTGTGTGTTTCTCTCTCTGGGTGTGTGGTACATACATACACTGATACATAGATATATGTACATGTTGGCTCTCATCCTACTGTCACAACACAGCTCCTGGCTCCATCTGGTACTTGGATCTGATATTCCTAATGCAAGTGATTTGTTTTGAGCTAAACCTCCTCAAGACCTTCCCCTCCAGTTAAAAATTGCTGTTCTTGGGTTGTTTGATTTGTGGGTTTTTTTCCTTCCTTGAAAAACTGCTGCTTCTTACCCCAGGCTGGAGTAGGTATGGAAACAAGTGAATACAGTTCTAGTGTGCATGTGCCAGCATTGCCCCTGCCTGCAGTGGTGCTCAGAAGAGTGGGAAGTTGAGGGATGCTCTCCTCCTGCTCTTCTCTGCCCTAGTGAGGCCACAGCTGGAGTCCTGGGTCCAGTTCTGGGCTCCTAAGTGCAAGAGAGACAAGGAACTGCTGGAGAGAGTCCAGCAGAGGCTCCCAAGATGCTGAGGGCACTGGAGCATCTGTGGCAGGAGGAAAGGCTGAGAGCCCTGGGGCTGCAGAGCCTGGAGCAGAGCAGAGCCAGAGGGGAGCTGCTCCATGCTGAGCAAGAGCTGAAGGGTGCAGGGGGCAAGAGGCTGGGGCCACACTCTGCTCAGTGGTGCCCAGGGCCAGGCCAAGGGGCAATGGGCACACACTGGAAGCCAGCAGGTTCCATGGGAGCAGGAGGAGCAAGTTGTTTGGTGTGAGGGTGCAGAGCCCTGGCCCAGGCTGCCCAGAGAGCTTGTGGAGTGTCCTTGTGTGCAGAGCTTGCAAGCCCAGCTGGAGGTGATGCTGGGCAAGCTGCTGGGGGTGAGCCTGCTGGAGCCAGACTGGGTGATCCCCAGAGGTTTCTTCCAACCCCTAAAGTGCTGGAATTCAGTGAGTCTGTGGATGCACAGTGTAGCAATAGCTTGATTTGCCAGGATTTTTCTTTTCCACCTAGAATGCTTGCAGATTCCCTGCCTCTCTCTAAATAAACCGCAGAGTGTGGTTGGCAGCAGCCATGTCCCCAGTTCCCAGGGGCAGGCACCCATCACCCAGCAGCACTTCCCTGCAGCTGCAGGCCTCACGGGCAGGGCTGATGGATTCTGCCTTCCTCCTCCAGCCTTAGTCCTTCTCCTGACACTGGTGAAATTAACTAAAGGCTGGGAAAATCCACTTGTCCCAGACTGGAGGGGTGAGGAAGCAGAGAGCAGGAGGAGATGAGGTGGTGAGAGCTCTGAGGTTCTATTCCTTTGCAAGGTGACTGTGTGTGGAAAATGGATAATGAAGATTGTGAGAGAAAGAAAGGAATTCTGATATGTATTTTAAGCAAGTGTCCTAAAAATAACCTCCAACAGGATTTAAAGGGACAAACCCCTAAATATCACCTTCCTCTCTCCCCAAACCAGCATCCCTTTGGTTTTTGGGCTGAATATCCACCAGCCTGCCCAGAATCTCCCCAGAGCCAGTCCCAAGTGAAACCTCCCCTGAGAAGGACCCAGAGTAGTCCTTTTTTCTCCCCTTTTTTTGGGGAGGGGCTGTCTGTTTCTGGCAGGGATGGAGTTAAGGACTGCTCCGTGGTGCATGCTGGTAAGAGGTTGCTTTGGTGCTTGCTGTAGTGCTCTGCTCCCAGCATGTGCTGAGGATCTCTTCTGGGTGATGTGGAGCTAACTGCCTGCCTGCTACAGAAGGACATTTTCCTTGCTGTCTTGATTTCTCCTTGGTGTTTTCTCCATCCTAAAGCCAAGAGCCATGCAGCTGCTAGCCTGTGCCAGGCTGCTGTGGGGATGAAGGGTAGGGGCTGCTGGGAGCCGGGATCCATCCGTTCCTTCTGCAACGCTGCCTGTCTGAACCAATTCCACAAGGGTTAGTGGCATTCCTGCTGTCCTCCTGCCCTCTCTGCCTGCAGGAGCCAGCCCAGCCTGTGCTCCTGCAGCCCCTGCTGTGCTCCAGATGTGATGGAGCCATGGAGGGGCTGCTCTTGCTGGAGAGGTGCCTGCCTGGGCTGGGGAGGGTGGTTAACTCTCACACAGAGAAGCTACGTGGCGTGGGTCCATGGGTGACATTGGTGTGGTGATCCAGGGTGTCCCCCAAGGACAGGGTATCCTGTGCTGGATGAATCCTTCCTCAGGTTGGTTTGACGTGTGTGAAGAGCTTGGCACTTGCTCTCTCTGCTTTCTCAGCTGTTTCAGTGCAGGAAGCCACCCACGGCTCAGGTTTGCTGAGCTGGGTTTGCTGGGAGGGTTACATTTCATAGGAGTTTGTCCTTTTTGTGCACTTTTCATCTCAGAAAGAGGAATTGGTTTGTTGGTGATGGGTCAGTGAGTTCCTGCTGCAGTCTGTGCAGGCCTGGTCCTTGGTCTCAGTAGATTGGATGTGTAATTTGATGGATTTTTGTAATTATAAGCTAAATTAGTGTGCAGTGGAGAGCAGAGGAGAGCATTGTTCTCCAGGAACACCTGTGTGACAGTGAGCTGTGCTCTGCAGCTGGCCACCACCAGCTCCTTCTGCTCTTGCTCCCCAGCTTATTCCAGGTGTTTCCCATTGCCACTCCCAGGAGAGCTCAGTGCTGGGCACCCAGGAGGACTCTCCTGTATGGGGCAAGCAATGCTCTGCCCAAACCCACGCTGGTTTGGGGCAGAAACCCCTCTTTTGTGAGCATTACTGACCAGTTTTGGTGTGCTTTTTCTGGGTCAGATCCTGTGATGAAGCAGAAGAGCTCTGCAAGGGGAAGCTCCTGACCTGCAGCTTGGACAACTCTTGTGTGGCTCCATCACTGGAGGAGCCCAGCAAAAGCAGGCTTCTCCCAGCAAAGGAAAGGGCTGATGGTGAGAAATGAGGATGGGCAGGATGCTCTCAGCTTTCCTTCCAGGCCATCCAGAACTCCTCAGATCCTGGGCACTGATGGCTTGTTGCTTCCTGTGCTTTGCTGACATTGCTGGGGTGCTGCACACCTGGGCTTCCTTGGTGGTCAGCTCCAATTGTTGTTCCTTTGATGTACTTTGGGATAATTAATAGGGTTTAAGGCAGGAAAAGGGACAGATCCTGCAAATAATTAATTAGGAATGAAGTCATTATCTCCTCCTCCAGGAATTCATGAGGAACCAAGCCACTGTCTCCTCTGTGGGTTCCATCTCACCTCGCTCCACACGACATCATCTTCTAGCCCACTGAAAAGCTGAAGCCAGCTCTCTTGATCCAGAGTTGGTTTTGCCATCAGGAGAGCACTGGGCACCTCTCAGAGCTGTTTGCTTCTTCCCCACATAGGTGATCTCCAACCCTGAGGGAAGCCTGGGGAGGATCTGCTCAGATTCAGCCTTTCCATTCCAGCCTGGGCAGGGTAGGTGAGATGGCTCCATCCCTTCTTTAGACACAAGTGGTTCAAGTCTCCCCTTCCAAACTCTGGTCCTGCCTTCTTTTCCTCAGTGTGGAGTGTGAAGGTGCCTCTGTGGGCATCAGCCTCCACTAGATCTGGTCCCTGTGCAGACCACACAGATGTGCATCTCCATCCTGCTCTCAGGCAGTACTTCACCAGCAGTTCTTTCATCCAAATGGAATTTCCTTTCCCCCCACAAAAGGCAGAGAAAGGAGAACTGCAAATAGGTCAAATCCAAATTCAAGCAGTTGAGGATTTACAGCCTTCAAATGACCAAACCCAAAGCATAAAAAGGCTTTTTTTTGTATATATCAAATCCAGATTGTCCTCTTTGGTTTTCTTGTTGAGCTGTTTCCCCAGCTGGGTGACATGAGGACATGTGTGGAACAGGAGAGCAGTTTATGTAACCCAGCTTCAGTGGAGAGGAAAATGCCCCAAACCAGCATTATTCTCACAAAAAGGCTGAGATCTGCCTGATTGCTGCTGCCTGCAAAGGGAGTGGTGAGCACTGGAGAAATGGGGCTGGGAGCTTCTGGGACACCTTGGGAGATATCAGGGTATTTCTGGTCAGGGTTTGGCACTGGGAAGGTGTTAGTGGTCTTGGCATTCTTAGAACTGGGAGGGAGAGACAGCATAAAGCACTTATTGTTTCCAGTTTAGGTTCAAATATCCTCAGTTTTTAGCAGTTCAGCCTTTGCTGTTCTCCAGAGTCTAGCCCAGCTGTTGGAAGTCTCCACCTCTTGTTCTGCCTGGAGCTGGCACAATGAGTGTGGCTGCTTGCAGCCACCACAGCATCCCAGCATGGTTAGGTTGGAAGGGACCTCTGGGTCCACCCCCCCTGCTCCAGCATGCTCACCCCCAGCAGCTTGCCCAGCATCACCTCCAGCTGGCCCTGCAATCTCTGCACACAAGGACACTCCACAAGCTCTCTGGGCAGCCTGGGCCAGGGCTCTGCACCCTCACACCAAACAACTTGCTCCTCCTGCTCCCATGGAACCTGCTGGCTTCCAGTGTGTGCCCATTGCCCCTTGGCCTGGCCCTGGGCACCACTGAGCAGAGTGTGGCCCCAGCCTCTTGCCCCCTGCACCCTTCAGCTCTTGCTCAGCATGGAGCAGCTCCCCTCTGGCTCTGCTCTGCTCCAGGCTCAGCNCATGTGTGGAACAGGAGAGCAGTTTATGTAACCCAGCTTCAGTGGAGAGGAAAATGCCCCAAACCAGCATTATTCTCACAAAAAGGCTGAGATCTGCCTGATTGCTGCTGCCTGCAAAGGGAGTGGTGAGCACTGGAGAAATGGGGCTGGGAGCTTCTGGGACACCTTGGGAGATATCAGGGTATTTCTGGTCAGGGTTTGGCACTGGGAAGGTGTTAGTGGTCTTGGCATTCTTAGAACTGGGAGGGAGAGACAGCATAAAGCACTTATTGTTTCCAGTTTAGGTTCAAATATCCTCAGTTTTTAGCAGTTCAGCCTTTGCTGTTCTCCAGAGTCTAGCCCAGCTGTTGGAAGTCTCCACCTCTTGTTCTGCCTGGAGCTGGCACAATGAGTGTGGCTGCTTGCAGCCACCACAGCATCCCAGCATGGTTAGGTTGGAAGGGACCTCTGGGTCCACCCCCCCTGCTCCAGCATGCTCACCCCCAGCAGCTTGCCCAGCATCACCTCCAGCTGGCCCTGCAATCTCTGCACACAAGGACACTCCACAAGCTCTCTGGGCAGCCTGGGCCAGGGCTCTGCACCCTCACACCAAACAACTTGCTCCTCCTGCTCCCATGGAACCTGCTGGCTTCCAGTGTGTGCCCATTGCCCCTTGGCCTGGCCCTGGGCACCACTGAGCAGAGTGTGGCCCCAGCCTCTTGCCCCCTGCACCCTTCAGCTCTTGCTCAGCATGGAGCAGCTCCCCTCTGGCTCTGCTCTGCTCCAGGCTCAGCAGCCCCAGGGCTCTCAGCCTTTCCTCCTGACTGCAGATGTGAAATGTATCCCATGGTGTATTCCATGTGCAGAACAGGGATCTGATTTCAGCAGCTTCAGACATCCTTCATTAGCCTATCCTATGAAGGAAGATGCCTCACCTGATCTCCACAGCCCTGGGTGATGGGAGAGACTCATGGCAGGGGCTGGAGGCAACATGCAACTCTCTTGGAGTGGACACTTAAAATCACAGCCTGAGTTTTTCCTCCATTTTAGTAAATATTTGGGTTAGTAGGCTCCCTTTAATGTTCTGCTGGCAACTCCTGATGCAGGAACTTCTGGCAGCTCTGTGCACATCCTTCATGCCAGGAGGATGAGGTTGGGGTTTTTTCCCTGGCTGGCATGGTCTGGTTCTTCCCCAAAACATCTTTTCCCCCATTTAACAGGGCCAAGGGCTGGGTCCTGCGCTTGGGTCACAACAACCCCATGAACAATCCAGGCATGGGGCAGAGGGGCTGGGAAGCTGCTGGGGGAAAAGGGCCTGAGTGGGTTGGGGTTGGCCAACAGCAGCTGCAGGTGAGGCAGCAGAGTGCCCAGGAGGCCAAGAAGGCCAAGAGCATCCTGGCTTGGATCAGCACTAGTGTGACAGCAGCACTAGGGCAGGGATTGTCCTCCTGCACTGGGCACTGGGGAGGACACAGCTCCAATCCTGGGCTCAGCTTTAGGCTCCTCACTCCAAGAAGGACACTGAGGTGCTGGAGTGTGTCCAGAGAAGGGTAAGGAAGCTGGGGAAGGGTCTAGAGCACAAGTGTTGTGAGGAGCAGCTGAGGGCACTGGGGTTGGTTAGTGTGGAGAAGAGGAGGCTCAGGGGAGACCTTCTCACTCTCTCCAGCTCCCTGACAGGAGGTTGGATCCAGGTGGAGTTTGGTCTCTTCTCCCAAAAAACAAACAATAGGACAAGAGGAAACAGCCTCAGGTTGTGCCAGGGGAGGTTTAGGTTGGATATGAGGAACAATTTCTTCCCCAAAAGGGTTGTCAAGGCCTAGGTGAGGCTGCCCAGGGCAGTGGTGCAGTCACCATCTCTGGAGGAGTTTCAAAGCCATGGAGATGTGGTACTGAGGACATGGTTCAGTGGTGAGCTGGCAGTGCTGGGCTAAGAGTTGGAGTTGATGAGCTGAAAGGTCAACAATTCTATGATTCTGTGATTCAGGTGGGAAAATGATAGTTTTGGGGCAGCTTTGCTCTGACACCTCTAAAGCATCCCCTGGATGGCAGGGACATCTCTGTGTGCCATGGGGGGAGCATATTTGGCAAAGCCAGAGGAGTTCTGGCCCTGGCACGTGACAAGCAAATAATTTAATGTTTTAGCAACAAACTGAACCCCAAAGCTGGGAAAACATTGGCTTTTAAAATCAATTTACAGTAAAAGAAAAAAAAAAGTGATGTGCAAACTCTGCAGTCTCTCTGGTAAGCACATTCCCCATGGTATCTGTCTGGAAGTGAAAACACTTCCCAAGGATGCTTTGCTCTTCATTTAGAAATCCTCCTGCTGTAATAGTTGTTGTTTACAAAGAATGTTGGCCTTAAGTCCTGACATCACCAAAAAGGAGCCATCTGAGGTCTGTTTAAACTGCTGCTGAGTTTTAATGAGCAGCTGAGGGAAAAGCTGGCCCCAGCCTTGTGCTCTCCTGGAGATCCTTTGCAAACAGAAGTGCTCAGCCTGGAGGCTTGGGCTTGCTTTTAATAGTTTCTTCTGTGCTTTTGAGATGAAATCAGTGCAGAGCTTGTGATTACAGAGTGACAAAATGAGATGAAAATGGAGTTAAGGGGCATTTTCCTTTATCCTTCCCTGTGTGTTAAAGGTCTGCTGTGGAGTGGTTAGAGCTGATGGGAGCTTGTCTGTTGGGTTCATGTGGTGAAATTAAGGAAGAAGGACAGAGATACTGAAATCTTTATATAAAGGGTGAAGTGTTTTGTTCTGTGTTATAATAATTGGTTTTGTTCTGCATTGTGACAGCAGCTTACAGCTGCCCACCTTACCAGAGACTCACTGAATGGGTTGCCTGGGAAGGGACCTTGCAAGGTCATCCAGGCCAACCCCTGCAGCCAGCAGGGACATCTGCAGCCAGAGCAGGATGCTCACAGCCCCAAACAACCTGAGCTGGAATGGTTCCAGGGATGGGACATCTCCCACCTCTCTGGGCAACCTGGGCCAGGCTCTCACCACCCTCAGTATGAAACATTTCTTCCTTCTATCTAGTCTAAATCTCCTTCTTCCAGTTTAAACCATCACCCCTTGTCCTGTCGCAACAGGCTCTGCTAAAAAGTCTCTCCCCATCTTTCTTCTCTTGTCCTTTAAGTCCTGAAAGGCAGCAAGAGGATCTCCCCAGGTTTAGCTCCAAGGGCAGAAGCAGTGGGAAGGGGCTGTAAGCTGGATGCCTGTTTGGGGCTGCTTGTGCCTCACTTTCCCCCTCCCTGTGCCTGGGGCTCTCAGTTGTGTGGGCTGTGAACAGGTTGAGGACTTCATCTGCTGGGTTGCAGAGCTGCAAGAGGTTG
>VWZO01019104.1:7432-31149 GCA_013396975.1 Bucco capensis | reverse complement strand
TTGGATTGTTCTATGATTCTATGATTCTATACCAGAATCACAAAATCCAAAATGCACTTGAATATTTCCCTTAAGTCATAAAACCCCCAGCCTAAAACTACTTTTCAAAGCTCCCATGTATTTTACTCTGTACTAAATGTGCACTTCATTCAAGTAAACTATCCCTGTCTTCCATGCATTTGAGAACAGGATTTCAGCCTGCTGGTTTTACCACATTTTGTAAGCAGCTCTCGGTGTGCCCACAGTGAGGCAAGCCCATGCTACTGTTAGATATTTCCCTATTTCCAGTAACAGGCAACTGTGTCACAGAATCATAGAATTGTCAGGGTTGGAAGCGACCTTAAAGATCATCTAGTTCCAACTCCCCTGCCATGGGAAGGGATACCTCCCACTAGATAAGATTGTTCAGAGACCCATCTAGCCTGGCCTTCTAAACTTCCAGGGATGGGGCTTCCACCACCTCTCTGGGCAACCTGTTCCAGTGTCTCACCACCTTCATGGTGAAGAACCACTTCCTAACACCTAACGTAAATCTCCCTCCTCAAGCTTATGTCCATTCCCCCTAGTCCTATCACTGCCTGACATTCTAAAATGTCCTTCATCAGCCCTCTTGCAGGCCCCTTTCATAGAATCATAGAATCACCACAGTTGGAAAGGACCTTCAAGATCATCAAGTCCAGCTGATAGCGCTACACTACTGCTATCCCTAAACCTTCCCCCGAAGTGCCACATCTATGCATTTCTTGAAAACCTCCAGGGATGGTCACTCCACCACCTCCCTGGGCAGTTTGTTCCAACACCACACCACTCTTTCAATGAAGAATTTTTTCCTAATATCAGGAATATCAGATACTGGAAGGCCACAATAAGTTCTCAGAGCCTTCTCTTCTCCAGACTGAATAACCCCAACTCTCTCAGCCTTCTCATAGGACAGGCGCTCCAGTCCTCTGATCATCCTCGTGGCCCTTCTCTGGACACGTTCCAGGACCTCCATAGCTTTCTTGAACTGGGGGCTCCAGAACTCAGTACTCCAGATGGGGTCTCACAAGAGTGGACTAGAGGGGGAGAATCATGTCACTCCATCTACTGGCCATGCTTCTCTTGATGCAGCGCAGGACATGGTTGTCTTTCTTGGCTGCAAGTGCACACTGGTCACTCATGTTGAGCTTCTCATCCATCAGCATCTCAAGTCANGATGTTGTAACCTTTTCATAGAAGGCCACCAGGTTAGTCAGGCATGATGTGCCCTTGGTGAAGCCATGTTGATTGTGTCCAATCACCTCTTCATCATTCCTCTGTCTCAGTAGTACCTCCAGGAGGATCTGTTCCATGATCTTGCCAGACATGGAGTTGAGACTGACTGGCCTATAGTTCCCTGGATCTTTCTTCTTCCTCTTTTTGAAAATGGGGGTTAGGTTTCCCATTTTCCATTCAGTGGAGCCTTCACCGGACTGCCACGACTTTTGGAACGTAATAGAGAGTGGTTTTTCAGTGTCCTTTTCTTAGGAACAAATAATCACTCATTTTAGGGAATCTCTTGTAGCCTTCTCAAAGGGGCTGAAGCCCTGACTTGCAGCATTGATAAGCCCTAATTCACCCTCCATGAGCAAGGTATATTTATCTTTTAGAAAGGAAGTTACCATCTAAATTTAGCTGAAGTGGATAGAAATCATCATTTGAGGAACCTGCATAAAGTGTGCAAACTTATTTTCTGAACCATGTGAAATCTCACTGACATGTCTGGGGAAAAGAAATGGCTGAGATGAAACTCTGAATGTGAAATGTATCCTGAACATTACATTTCATTCAGAAAGTTGCAGACACATGAAGATCATACCAGGCCACAGATGGAAATATCTCAAATATGAGCAGAGAAAAGTATCTGTATGTCTATTTTTATCTCTTTATCTGTCACCTAACAATCGTACTTTCACAGCAACATCAGAATTACATCTGAAATCAGTCCACCTAATGCATGCACCTTGGCTGCTAAAAATAACTCTCACTTCAATCAGTCAATTATTGCAACTGCCATGAACCACTGGCATGAACCACTTAATGAAGATGAGCCACGCTGATTATCCACATGCAAATGTTTCCATCCAGGCGTGTATTCATTTACTTTCATAATTTTTATGGCTTTTTTTTTGTCATGGGAAATTCCTCTGTGAAGACACGTTAACTCAGCTTGCAAGTAGAGAGGACAAGTGAGTAATCACCAATGGGCAATATTTCAGCTCCCACTATAAAAGCAGATTAATTCAATTACAGTAAATATAGAGCATACAAGAATAGGGGCAGGGTCAGCAACTGGAACAAAATTACAGTACTAGATGGAAATGTTTCAAATTAGAACCAAGTAACCGATTGGCTTCCATCTTCTCCAGAAGGAGTAAATTCAAACCCAGTTCTTTTTATCTAGTTCTTAACCATAAAACCTAGAAGTATGTCACAATAGAAGGCAACAACAATCCATCATGATTAAAATCTGTGCATTTTTTCATGCATAATACATGTGGACTTCTGCAAATCCATCTGTACATGAGCACCTAACTATCATTACAAATTTTAGTCAATTCTGCAGAAATCTCAGAAGAAAGAAAAAAATCTTTTCCCCATGCTTTATCTCTGGTAATATAATCAACCATTTCTCTTATTGGTGTTTTTGTGGGTTTTTTTTCATTCTTGTTACTAACTCTGACATGAAGTGTTTGAAAATTCTAGACTGCTGCTTAGAACTCACATCTTTCTTGGAATAAAAATTGTCCCATCACTTTCAAAAGCCAAAACACATGGATTCACAGCACCAGGCTTTTGCTACAAAATTTACTGCAATATCGCACTGCAAAATAAGAAGTATTCCAGATGTGACCACAAGGTCAGCCCTAACCTTGGTTTTACCCTGTTATTCTTTACCCATCAGACAATTTTCTCTCTAGCTTTTGATTATACTTCTTGTCCACAGCTGCCTTCAGAGCAGGAATTGATACACAGTCTTTTCAAGGATGTGACTGAAAAGAGATACTTGCAGTTCCTGAACAGTGTATGCTTTTAAGATGGAATTTCAATATGTGTAAAAAATAATGTCTCTGTTAAGGGGTATGGAAAAAACTCCCTGTCTCTTCAACTGGATGGCTATTTTAGCTATGACTACTGTCACTAAAAGGTCCAGCATGTGTGCCTCTAAAAATATGGAGATTATTTTTCAACTATAAATAGATGCTTTAAGAAATTAATACAAACCTAGAAGAGATTTTAGTGACTGCAGACACACGTTATGGCTTGCCCTGTGGTAGATGCTTGCCACCTTGCACTTAGAGCAAGAGGTAAGTATGTACATCTAGGTGGTGAATAACCACTGACGGCCACATGTTCAGTCCTTTGTTCAGTATTATTTGTCTAGTTATCTGGCCTGAATCTTTTCAATAAAATTCACTTTGAACTGATGGAAAGCTGTACTATACTAGAAGTATGAGCTTCCTGTCAAAGATTGCTTAAAGGCAGGGTCAAACAGATCCATCACTTCAGCCCAGCTGATGAGCTGGTAAGGGTTAACTCCACTGGGCCAAGAGGATTCAGGCCCATAGTCCACCCACTCTTGCAAAAACTCCAGAAACGTCTGGTGGGTGCACAAGGGCAGTACCTGCCCATGTTCTGTCTCTTTGCAGTAGAGGTCAAATTAACTAGTCACAACCTGAATCGTATTTGTCATCTCTGTGCATGTTTTAGAAACATTCACAAATTTTCAGAAGCATGCATCTGACAAAGTAATGAGCAGTGTTATCTTTGAGGATGACGTAGGCCTCAAATAAGGACAGCTTAGTATTTCTTGATTTCCTTTTTATTTCTCTATCAACAGCAAGAAAAAAAAAAACCTGCCAAGGAACTAATAACACCACTCATTAACAAAACTGAAATAACCAAAACTGCAAAAATGCCCATCAAACTGTTCTGCTATTTTTACACAGAATGAAGATGTGCCAGAAACTCCTGAAAGTGGATGAGGGACTTTGCTAAAACGTGTTGATTTACGTGCAAAGCACTGAAAAGGCAGAGTCGTATAAATACCTCAGATCAATACTGAGCTTGTCTTGTTGAAGCCCACAAAGGATACTGGGGCCGGAGATCGGGAGCATACTGGCTGAACTGTAGTTATTATTTTCACCTTTTACAGTGTAAGTGACTGAATTGTGAAGATAATACAGCACCATCCTTGATGTCACCTGACTGTAAACTAAGGACAAGCTACCATAAACTCAGCATCAACTGTCCTTTCTTCTGTTTATCTCTGTTTCTTAATCCTTAACTTTTACTAGGACAGTTAGTCTTCTATGTCTTGTCAGTTTGTTGAGAGAGGATATTTTGTGCTTGTAAAGATTTAAATAAAGGTTAACTCAAATATCAGTGTTAAACGGTCTCTACAATTTTGTCCGATACCTGTGGAAGATAGAGGGTTTTTTCTCCTAAATGATCTGGGAATTTTTTTCTGCAAAGCCTCCCTTTTTTTATGAACTTCTAATGGATTGTCAAAACTCAGACTTTACATGGGAAGGAACAGTTTCCTTGGTTTCTGGACTGAAGACACTACTGCTATGCCCACTTGCAAATGAGATCATGATGTACTAGATCTGTGAAAGCATAAAAACCAGTAGTGGTCCATAAAACAAATTGAATTACTAGGAAAAAGGATAGGAAGAATACATGTGTGATGCTGTGTAAATCCCTGGTCTGCCCATGTGCTGGATGCTCTGTGCAATTCTGTTTCTGTGTCTCAAAGGGGATATGTCAGAAGTCAGAAAAGCCCAGACATGGGCTGCTCTAACCTTGTATGGCAGTTCCTATGCAATAGTTTTTTTTTAAACTCCTTATGTGCTTTGTTTTATTCTTCCTCAGCAGAAAGTGTGTTTTCCAGTGAGAAAGTTTGTGTTTCAAAGAACAAGGCAGTTTCAAAGGACAAAAAATAAATTATAGCTGATGTCTCATTGAAATGTTTAGGCATTATTTTTTGCACATTTTTCCTCAGTATCATGGAGATGCTTTGTAACCCAGCTGAGCAGGGCTGTGTGAGATGTTCAGTTAGGCATGCTAGAGATTTCTCAGTCCCTAAACTCTTATGTCATGGAGTGATAAAACTGAAGAGGAAAGAGACATTTAGAATCTTCTGTACATCATATTCCCTTTTGAATTTGGACACGGACACTACCACCTTAAGAAAATACAGTGGCTGGACTTCTCTTCTTGCTGGTGTTTCCGCCCGGGAGAAAGTGAAACTTGGCAGCTGCGCGCTGTGTTTGAAGTCAGTAAGATTGTAAAGACGAATCAGGAATGAGCTGCAGGTCATGTGAAGAAGGACGTATCCTTGTTTATATAAGGGTCTTCCTTTTCCGGTTCTTTCTCTTCTTCCTGGTTCTTTCTGCTCCTGCGGCTTCCCTGGCTACAGCTCTCCCCCTCACCGAAAAGAAAGGGCCCCCCCTGATATTCGTACGTTTTCCTTCCCGGGTTGAAAGTAAAGGGGGGGGAGAGCGGAGGATAAGGAGGGGTGATTAATTGGAAGCCTGCCAACTCTTGCCGGCAAGGTCAGACACTGTGATTTATAGTAGGAGGAGGGCTGAAGCCGTCTTTGAACTAACCACCTTATTTTTCTTTATTGTTTATCTCTTTCATACTGTTGTACCATTTAAATATAGATAAAGCTATTCCTAGAAATTCACTATCTGCGTGCCTGGTGCTTTTTATTTCATTTTTGCAGTCCCTATCTTTGGGGGAGAGGGGGGCTTCTCGGAGACCCTCTCAAAAAGATTGTTCTTTTGACCCTAGCTTCTGGTCAAACCAGGACAATTTATTGGCGTCCCTGGGTGGGCACGAGCAGAAAGAGTTCAAGTGGTGAATTCTTAAGAATAGCTTTTTGAATTTTGTGAGTGTACTGTTGTTTGTAAACATGCCTTTTGGTTTGGTGGTGCCCCGTGTGGTGCCTCAAGGGGGTTTCTGGATAAGACTGATGCCAATAAGCCTTTTGCTGAATTTTCTGTGGAGTGGGGGCTGGATGATGAGAATGCTAATGCTGTTATATGGGAGCTGGTTGACAAAAGTTACATTGTTGTTATATATTGCACAATCAGCATACGACTCAGTAACTACAGAGGTTGTCAGGCTAAGCAATGCTGTGTATAATTGGTATCCAAGCAGTGGAACATCATATTTAAATTTTAGCACTAATTTCACTTTTAGTGCTGGAGACTCTGGGTACTCTATCAGTCTCAGAGAAACCATGACAATATGTTTGATGGTGATAGGATGGGTAATGTATTACCTGTCTTTGTATAAAGCAAGAGCCTCTGTGGACCCAATTCACCCTGACTGGATGGGTGAGTGGGAGGTGATGAGCAAGATTCTAAGAAAGTTCTCTGCCCCAATTAGTTGGAAGCTGCCACTTGATGAGCCATGCAGCCCTAGTCAAGTTACCAGATGTCTAGAGGAATATCTCTCTGATAATCTCTCTGATAACTCCATGACATCTTATATTTTAAGTCTGTTAAATTCTGTTTTGAACACTTTTTAGTAAGAAAGGTTTCTGCATGAATGACTGTAGTTTGCTTGAACGGGAAATGGAAATAAATGATTCTCCATTTGAGGAGATCTGCTTTTTCAGTGCACGTACTTTTTTCTACATGCACAGTACCAGGAACAGCTACTAGCTGGACTTCCCCTCAGACATACAAATAGAAAACATACCAAGTGTTAACTCAACAACTCTGTAACCTGAAGAACACAAGATTTATGTTATTCTCATAAAGTTGAGCTTACAGGATACTCAGTCCAGATTTTTGCACTAATTGATTGTAAAGGGGAAAACATACAGATCTGCCAAAATGGAAAATCCTCTATTCCCCATAGAATCAAAACACCTTGTTAAACCTAGCATATGCAGAGGAGGTAAGGCTCCAAGTGTTACACTGAGGTAAAGAGAGTTTACTACAAAGAACATTATGAAGCTATCAGGGGTTCAGCCTCATAAAGCTAAGTCAGGCTACCTTCATGGCAATGGGGACAGCTCAAGATCTGAGATGAATCACAGTCAAGGAAGCCTGGTGGATACCTGTGAAATGTAACTTTCTATATTCTGCTAAGGCATCTTTCTAATTGGTAAGAGAGGAGACAAAGAAAGGATCACATGCTCGTATCCTTATCAATACCTTCCCTGCTAACCTTGTTTCAGGAGGCTGATACAGTTATTTTTCTCAAGGGAAAATCCTAAGGGAGGATAAGCAGGGTAAACAGCACCTGCTTCATGAAGGAACAGGCAAGGCAATCCCTTGGAGTGCAGCCTACAATTAAAAGCCTCTGTGACTGGTGAGGGGGAACAGAAATTGCACTATAAACTACCTGCTGTTATCCATCTACACAGAGCACCCTGCTTTCAAGATTACGAGAAACAGAGAAGTCTGTCTTGTTTACTGTACAGCAGGGATGCCAACAGTTGAGGCTGATGTTTCCTACCTACATGAGGTAGGCTCTGATGGAAGACTATTCCATGCTTATTGTAGCACAGGTCACTTGAGGAGTCAAGCAGATAACCTAGGGGTGCAACTAACAAAATTCTTGGGACTTAACCACAATGGGGTTGCCTGTGGAAGAGTCTTCTGCAAATGATATCCAGGGTTGAACATGCAGATCAAGATGAAAATCTTGATGGGGGACTGCTACTGTGAAGACTGGTGGCCGGCTGCCCAGAGGGGCAAAGGGCTAGGGTGTGGTCACTGAGGTTTATGGTTTTAGGAAGTGCACTTCTGAATTGAAGATAGATAGCTGCCAACTGCAAAAGGAAGGTGGAATGATCTCCTTCATAATGGAGGTGGAATTTTCTCCTGATAACATTCTGCAATAAATAATGATGCATGAACAGAGGTTTTGTAGATGACTCTCTGGTCTTTTGGGAGCTGGGCAGAAGATTTTGTTACTCTAGTTAGTTGGTGAGTCCCCATAGCATTTCATGTTTACATGCAAGCAGTCTTGACTCTGAAGAGCTGGTAGGTTTATACATGGACAGTGCAAACATCCAGCTTCTCTAGAGAAGTAGGACACTCAGATGTAATGTTTCCCAGGCATGGTGTGTGACCAGGTCTGTAGGTCTGATAACACTGCTACAGTCTTCTGGTTATCTACAAGACCCACTTCTGCTTTTATTTTAAGTCTGTGTTTCCCCCCTTTTTTTGCTCATTAAACCTTATCTATTTTCTCACATAGTTCTTGCTTTGAATATTTTTTTTTCTTGATGATTTTTTTTTTTTTTTTTTTTTTTTTTACATTGCTGGTTAGTTTCTAGTTTCTTATCTCAGGCATTGGTTGTGCTTTCCTTTATATGTATTTTCATGGCATTTGTTACATTAGACATTTTGGAAGCTCTGTGCTAAGTTCTCACATCATCAGAAGTCCCTGCTGGGGAAAGGCTCAATGGAAGCACTCCAGCTGCTTTAAGGAATATGGCTTTGTCCAACAAATGTTCACCTACTCCTGGTGGCTACAGAGCAGGGGCAAGTTGTGCTTAAGCATTTGCATACTGTAACCTCCATCACACAGCACATCATTAAGAGGTGTTGGGGAAAGGCAGAAAAACTAGGAAGATTAAGAAGGACAGTGATAAGGAGCAGGTGGAAGCAGAAGCAGAGCTGATAGGTGATAATGACTGGAAGCATTGGAGCATGAATGATGGAAGAGGTAAGAAATCAATGAGCATTTGGGGATGGTCTGTTATCTTTACAGCAGCTGTGTGTCTGGCGTGATGCTACTGCTGCGAGTGGGCAAAGGACTCAAAGGACCATGGCAGCAGCTGCACATGAGAGGCTAGTGGCCTCATGAGAGGAGGAAAGTGGCTGAGCTGTGCAATGCCCTTGGCTCAAGACCCCAGCAGGCAGGGTGCTCTTTCCAAGACTTCTTACTTCTTTTGGATGCGTTTTCTAGGCTTGCTGGTTTGGACTTTACCCTGGTGGCATTTCTGTTCACTGTCTGTGCTGGTGTCCAACATGNAAGGAAATATAGTAACAAAAGACAAGGATAAGGCTGAGGTGCTGAATGCCTTCTTTGTCTCAGTCTTTAATAAAAGTAAGACCTGTACTGAGGGAAGCCAGTCCCCCAAGTCAAGAGAATGGGACCAAAATGTCCCCTCCATAATCCACGAGGAAATGGTCAGGGACCTACTCCTACACATTGACGTCATCATTTAGTAAGTTGACAGGGCTAGGACAAAGGCTGGACTCTATGATCTCCAAGGTCTCTTCCAGCTGTAACTGTTCTGTGATTCTATAATTCTGTGTTGGTCACCACACCTCTTCATGGGCTGCAACAGAGGCTGGCAGATTGCCCCAAGGATGTGCAGCTCCCTTCAGGCTGGTTCCTGGCATTGCCAACCAGAGGAGTGAGAAGCCTGTCCTAGAAGCACTATGCTGTGCCTGAACTCTCTTATAGTCCTCACTGCACACCTGGCGTGGCTTCTTTTGGAGAGAGATGAGTTTCATGGACCTTTAAGTCAGACGGGCAGGAGCAGCTGTCATGGCCTTGTAACTAGGCCACGGAACTTAACCAAGTTATTCCTGTCTCAAGAGCTTAACTCCTGAGACATCTTTAGAGAAATGCAGGGGTTTTTGATTTAAAACACAGAGGTGAGAGCATTGGCCTAGAAAAATTGCTCTATTGGTTAATTACATTTGCTGATTTTTAAAAAAGAGCCTTTTTTGCTGTGAACTCAGCCAGCTTCTGCTTCTAGCTGTTTGATTTTCTTAAGTCTCTGCTTACTGAACAGCCCTCTGCCAGCAGTAATCACTTCCATATATATAGCAGTTCCTGGACAGCGAGCAAGTCACCTCTTAACCTGTCCTTGGCTAAATTGACTATACTGTGCTTCTTTAGTCCTGAACCTCCCATCGTTCCCTTCATATTCCTCTAAACTCTTTTCAGGGCTTCAAAGTGTCAGTCATGGAGGCTCCCAGTAGAAGTGTGGGATTCTACAGTAGCAGTACGAACACGACTTGCAGATTACTTGGTAACACTTTCCTACTTCTTCTGGTCATAATTGTATGCTTATTCCTTATTTTATTAGGCATGCTGGCACAGCAGGGTCCGTGGGTTAGCCTGCTTGATTATGAATCTTTTTGAATCCTCATTTTCCAAACTATGACTTTTTATGTCCTGCAGACTTCACTCCTACATGTGTATCTATGGACAGAATGCAACATATTAATATGAAGTTATCTTTATGACCAGGATGCAGATCCAACAGAAGTAATGACCTGATGTATTCACCATTCCACCAGTTCTGCCTCATCTTACAACTTTCCCAGCTGTATGTTAAAATACATCAAATTACATCGGACTGTGAACAGATACTTTCAGCCCATGAGAAATGCCTCCATTATCATCTCTCTTTGTAACTTTGAGATCTAGCATCAGGAAGACCTCTGCCAGGCTGATACACAAAGATATCTTCTGGCCAAGTTTATAGTGGTGGGTAGGGATTATCCAGTATCTGACTCAAAACTGGACTGAAAACTGTGCTGAAGTAATGCTTGGTGGAGATCCAGGATCTGTGTACTTCATGATTCATTAGAGTCTTCATAACATGGCTATTGCCCTGTGGCTGATGAACAATAATTTTCCAGGAGTTACACTATAAAGTATCTTACAAAGGCATGCTTGAGTGGAAAAAAAAGAAAAAGGAAAAAAAAAGAAAAAGGAAAAAAAAAAAGGAAAAAAAAAAAAAAAGGAAAAAAAAAAAAAAGGAGACCAAAAATGGACAAACAAACCCTCCAAAGGAGCTCTTCCTGGATTTAATAGCAACAGAGTGAGACCTGAAGTATTTTTAAGGATGAGATGAACATAGACATGAAGGATTGCCAGACTTGTGTCTCTGTGCAGGACAGAAACAGAAATTAAGCCATCTGTTGCCAGCTGTGTGGGGTGGGTTGAATGGTTTGTTTGGTTTTGTATCTACTGATCTGAGCTTGTTGCCCAGCTCCTGGGAGTGCTGCCATCAAGGTAGCTGAGGCCAGGAAGGATAGTTAGTTCTGTCCCCTTTGCCCTCTAGCCCCACAATGTGGACATGAAGCATTCTGTCTGGCCACAGACATGCTTCTCTTTCTGCCAGCTACTTTCTGCACCAGCACAGAGGGTGCAGAGGGCCACCTGAAACTTCTGGTGGAAGAAAGGCTTGGTAGCCCTGGCAGAGCTAAGTTGGCAAAAGCCTGCTTTGAGGCAAGAAAGTCAGCTAGCACACTGGAGAGTTTCAAGAGAAAGGCTGATAAAGATAAACAGGTAGCAATATGGATGGGAAGAGTACCATCTTGGGGTGAGCAAGGCTTCTTGAACCACTGTTATGAAGCAGGAGGACAAGGGGCTGAAGTGGGATGGAATTGGTGAAAGAGGTGGTTTTGAGCTGGAGGTTGTGCTGAAGGAGTGGAAAGCATCCACAGCATTTTATGAAATAATCCTGCACCTTTGAATATGTGATGCTTTTATTCATGCAAATGTCCCAAGAAACACTTGACAGAAAAGGCATTCATTGCAGGAAAAGAGGCAGTACAGGCAGCACAAAGTCTAGCCAAAATTCCCACATCCTTTCAGCGCAGTGAAATATATCAAAAACTAGACCTGGTTACTGAGATGTGAGCATGTGGACAAAGAGGAAGTTCAATGGATTTGTACCATCAAATAATATTTATCTTCTTAGCTTGTAGTGAAGATAACAAAATAGAAAAAGGTCACTGTGGTTTAAAGGTGAGTGATCCTTAGGAGGATATATATACTGTGTTTTTTTAGTGTATTTACTGAGAATTTCACTGACTTTAGGTATTTTGCACATCAGTGGGTTTTTTGGTGAAATTTTGTCTTGTTTATGAAATCAATGCAAACAGCTAGGGCTTTTTTCTCTGTAGACATTTAGTTTCGAGTTACTGGTCATCAAATCGGGACCTGCTGGGCTTTTGTGCATGTTCTTTCTTCACTTCTCCTTCTCAATGAGCTGTGGATTGACTGCTTATATACAACTATTTTTGTCTTCTCTTTTTTTTATATACCTGTCTTGCAATCTCAGTTCCTCCACAGTGATAATAACTCATATTACTGTTAAAACAAAGCTAAGACAGTCTGATATGATTGTTCAAGATTGTTCAGTGAACTTCCCAATAAAGCCTTGTATATTGTCCTCCATTCAATGGTGAAAAAGCAAACCTGCAGAAATAATAATATTTTAAAAAAAACCAAACCAATATGAAGACACATACTACAAAGCCCAGATATTTACTGTGGACTGTTTCCTGAAGGCAGCAAAAATTTACAAATGTCTCATTAAACAGATACTCCATATCTCAGAGGCAGTATAAGCAACCATGTGATGTGGCAGTTTCTATAGTGACTACTTGTTTCCTTTGGAAAGCTTGCTGAGCAGTCAGAGAAAACCAGAGTGAATGGCTGAGGTGTTGGGTAATTATTTTCCCCCAGACTCCCTAAAAAACACTGAATATACAGATTTTCTGCCCTTGAATGGGAAATGCCTCTCCCTGTTGTAAGAGCCTTTGTTGCAAGATAGAAGGGAAGGGGAGGCCTCAGAAACAACTCAGCAGTGGTGTGGAGAGCAGAAAATTAACTAGCTGAACTGGCTTCTGGCTTGTGATCTGGGATTTGTTTGGCTCCAGTGAAACCTTAGGGGGAAAGCTGCCCACCAGGACACCACCCATGCCCCTGAGACATCACAGCTGTCTAAGCCTCTCTCATGGAAGGCATATCACCAAGCAGAATAAAATAAGGACAGCGTTACTCTTGGGCCTCCTGCAAAATGCTGGAAGTATCAATTTTTTTCCTTGAAGCCCTTTGTTCTCTTCCAGTGTCTTTGCCTTACTTTTATTTTATGGTTTGGTTGAACAGCAAGAACAGTGTTTTGCTGTGTGATATGAGCATTTTATGGCAGAGCACCGAGTGAAATCACATGCTTGTTTCCTGCTGTATGTTTTTGGCTGATTTTTATGAAGTTTTGCTGAGAAATAATTCCCAGAGAATGGAGAATTAGAGACAGGCTCAGCAGAAGTTTAATTTTTTTTCTCCCTTTGCAGCTGTTCCTACTATGTTAGCAGCATCTCCCTCGATGTTGTCACTCAGTGCTTCATAATCTGCCAGACAGTCCCCCATGGCTCACTGACAAGTCATTATAAGCACTTTAGTCACAGGGAAAAATAAATATAAACCATTTGATGTCCAAAGAAATATGACTCACCTGACAGAACAGGCTGCAGTAACATTGNAGACTCCAAGTGATTTTCAGACTGTGCCTGAGCATTGAGTTTAATGCCACCTCTAAAGCAATGTTGCTCCAAGTATATCCTGGCTAGTTCTGAGTAAATAATTCAGCAGTGCATGATTTATTTGATTTGTTTCATCTCTCCTTCTGCTCGTGATTTCCCAACTTTGTGTTTACCTGTAAAATGTTCCCTCTTCTTCCTAAACTCTGGATTTATGGCAAATATATTGCTGTGAGAATTCAGTGCTTAAGACTGGAGGCACATTGACTAAAGCATCAATCACATGGCATTGCTTTGTTGTGTTTTGGGTTTCATGCCTTTTCTGGACGGATACAGCTTGTGATCAAAAGCCTGGGAGATACTTATGTTCAGAGAGGGTTGTTTTGGGTATCAAATAAGTGAATTTAAAATTTGCTCGCTGCAGGTACCATGGGAGCAAATAAAGTGAAATTGTACCAGTCATCTTGGGAAACGAGCATAAAAGGAAAACATGTATTTCAAGGAATAGTCAGAGAAAAACATGTAAATACCTTTGTCAGTGACAATTTAAAAGATAAATTCACACACTGACCGTGAACCGTTCTTTTGGTGATTAGTTTTGTTGTTGTGGAATGATGTTAACTGAGGATGGGGAGAAGGCTGAGGTACTCAATGCTTTCTTTGCCTCAGTCTTTAATAGTCAGATTAGTAACCCCCAGGATACTCTGCCCCCTAAGCTGGAAAATAGGAATGGAGAGCACTGTGAAGCTCGCTTAATCCAGGAGGAAGTGGTCAGAGACCTACTGCTCCATTTAGACAGTAACAAGTCCATGGGGCTGGATGGGATCCATCTGAGGATACTGAGGGAGCTGGTGGAGGTGCTTGCTAAGCCACTCTGTATCATTTACCAGCAGTCCTGGTTAACTGGAGAGGTTCCAGATGACTGGAGACTAGCCAGTGTGATGCCCATCTACAAGGTTTGGAAGGAGGATCTGGGAAACTACAGGCCTGTCAGCCTGATGTCAGTAGTACCTAGGAAGATTATGGAGCAAATCGTTTTGAGGGTGATCACACAGCAAGTCCAGGACAACCGAGAGATCAGGCCCAGTCAGCATGGGTTCATGAGAGGCAGGTCCTGCTTGACTAACCTGATCTCTTTCTATGATGAGACAATAGGTGTAGTAGGAAAGGGGAAGCAGTAGATGTCATTTACTTGGATTTTAGTAAGGCCTTTGACACTGTCACCCAGCACATTCTCCTGGAGAAGCTGACATCACATGGCTTAGATAGGTTTACTCTTTGCTGGGTAAGGAACTGGCTGGAGGGCTGAGCCCAGAGAGTGGTGGTCAATGGGGTTCATTCTAGATGGTGGCTGGTCACCAGTGGTGCTTCTCAGGGCTCAGTGTTGAGATTAGCTCTGTTCAAGGTCTTTATCAATGATCTGGATGAGGGGATCAAGTGCACCCTCAGTAAGTTTGCAGATGACGCCAAGATAGGAGGGAGAGTCAATCTGCTTGAGGGTAGGGAGACTCTGCAGAGGGACCTGGATAGGCCGAATCAGTGGGTTAAGGCGAATGGGATGAGCTTCAACAAGGCCAAGTGCTAGGTCCTACACTTTAGTCACAATAACCCCATGCAACGTTATAGGCTTGGGAAAGAGTGGTTGGATTGCTGCATGGCAGAGAAGAACCTGGGGATTCTGGTTGATAGTTGACTGAACATGAGCCAGCAGTGTGCCCAGGTGGCCAAGAAAGCTAACAACATCTTGGCCTGTATCAAAACCAGCGTGACCAGTAGGACCAGAGAAGTGAGCATGCCCCTGTACTCATCACTGGTAAGGCCACACCTAGAATACTGTGTTCAGTTTTGGGCTGTGTCTAGAGAAGGGCAATGAGGATAGTGAGGGGTCTGGAGAACAAGTCTTATGAGGAGTGGCTGATGTAACTAGGGTTGTTTATCTGGAGAAGAGGAGACTCAGGGGAGAACTTATCGCTCTCTACAACTACCTGAAAGCAGGTTGTAGCAAGATGGATGTAGGTCTCTTCTCCAGGGTTAACAGTGAGAGGATGAGAGGAAAAGGCTTCAAGTGGCAGCAGGGGAGGTTTAGGTTAGCTATAAGGAGGGATTTCTTTACTGAAGGGGTTGCTAAGTCTTGGAATAGGCTTCCCAGCACAGTTGTTTCATCACCATCCCTGGAGGTGTTTAAGAAACTTATAGATGCTCTACTTAGGAACAACATTTAGTGGCACGTTAGTGATAAATATGGTTGGACTTGATGATCTCAGAGATCTCCTCCAACCTTAATGATGCTGTGATTCTGATGCTAAAACTGAGTGCAATTCTACTATGCCTTTGGAAGAACCATCTAGGTTTTGAGGTATTAATATTCCAATACAGAGCAAGACAAAATCTTTGAAAAGGAAAAAAAGGTTTTTGGCGAAAGAAGCATCATCCAAATTGTTACTGCTCTTAACAAACAATGTACTTTTATCTAGGATTACTCTTACCCAGATTCNATCATAGGCCTTGCAAAAGTCCCAATAGACAACATCAGTTGGTCTTCCCTCATCATGGGCTGCAATCACTCCATCATAGAAGGCCATCAGATTGGTCAGGCATCTACTACCTGTCAGGCTTGGTTTACAGATTGTAAATGCATATGCTGAAGACAAGTTGAGCATGTGATGTATTGAAACATTTAACACCTCAGCTGATTTCACTTGAGCACAGATGTTTGTGAGATTTACACACAAGCTAGAGAGTATCTTGAAGAGTCCTTGCATTTTGCTGAAGATACACAGGGAGATTTTATGTCAAACAGCATGTTCATTTCAGAAATCACCTTCCTGATACATATCTAGTTTCCTCAGGAGGCAAGACCAGCAACAGACCTTGTTGTTGTGAGTCATCTAACTGCTTTGCAACCCCATGTTTCTGCTACATGGGATTGAGCAGCACCTTCAGCATTTTCAGTGCCTGTAAGGAGTTGGATTTCTTGGCTTGTTTCTCACACAGCACAGTGGTCTGTCACCCACTGGTGCTGAGGCAAGTAGTGGACTGGGCTAGTTTTTCTCATGCTATTGGAGCCTGGTCATGCTGATGATAAAAGCATTACACGTTTATAATATGTATGGGGGACATGCTGATGACTTTAATCCCTCATATGTCCCTAAGTCTAGCATCTGCTTCCTTCCACCCCAAGTAGTATCTTTCGTATTGTGTTTTCTCATCTTTCGTGCTGCATTTTGCACATACAAGCGCTCACTTTCAAAGAAGGCTTACTTGTTTCCATGTTGCAGATTGGAGTTTTGAATCACTAACAAGGTTTTGTCATCAGCTGAGATCAGAATAGATAAAAACGATAACCGGATTTTTCAGCTTCGTAAATGCACCTTTACAGGTTGCCCTGTGCAAATACCCCTCTCCACAGGGAGTAATAAGGCTGCAATGACCTTATAAGCAGGTCAGATGGGATGCAAAACAGGCAGTGCTTGTTTCAGGCAACAGCAGGAGAAGGTTGTTTACATCGTCTTGACCATAGGTGGAAGGGGGGAGGAAGGAGAAGGGTTCATTAAAAAAGCACTTTCTTGAGCCACAGGTAAGCACTGGGGTCCCTCTGAGGTAACTGCTGTGCAATGTTGTATGTCATGAGGAGGAGCCTGGGGCGTGAAGGTGATCAAATGATACATTTTTAAGAGTTGCAAGGCACACTCACTGCTATAAAAGCTTCTCTCTCAGCAAAATCTTACATGTTGCAGAGAATAGCCAGAACCAAAATCTGATATGTGAGTGGTTGTGAATGAAGAGAAAAAATTATAGAAGCATAATCATAGAATCATTATAGTTGGATACCAAAGTATCCAATGCTAATAGTGTAGAAATGTACCACCCTGAACATATATCATGAACATATGTCATGTCCAAGAACTCTCTTCCCTGAAGTATTTTAACAAACTCTGATATATTGGGTATTAAAGAAATACATAATACTATAAGAAACTCTGTTTACAATGACATTTGCATCATGCAAGTGGTTAAAATGCCTTGTGCACAAAACCAGTTAAATTCTAGCATCAGACAACTGTTCCAAAGATGAAAGTAGAAGTCTTTGTCTTGGATTACATGGAAGAATGTAGTAGCTGGAAATACCCTGGTATTAAAAGAGGGAGTTCCTAATTTGTTAATGAGACATAATTGTCTCAGTTGATAATACTTCTAAAAATTGCTTGCGTTCTGAAATAGTAAAGAAGTTTTATGCTTAACTCTGGCTTTGTGTAGAAACTTCCATTTTCTTAACAATGAAACAATATTGTTCTCTATTTTTGGAGATACTGAAGACCTGGCTGGACATGTTCTGTGGTAACCTGCTGTCCCTGATCCTGCTAAGGAAGGGTGTGGGACTGGAGTGTCTCCAAGAGTGCCAGCCAGTGCCCATGATTTTGTGATTATTTTTTTCCTAATGCTAAAGCAGTTATAATTTTTTTTCTCCCACATAAATAGACAGACTTGATAGGTGCATCTGTCATCTGATTTTAGTGATCAATCATCAGTTAAATAGAAAATACAAAGAGGGATAAATAGGATTTTGAGCTTTAAAATATAGAGACTAGAAAGAAAACCAGGGCTGAAAACAGTAGATTAAGGCAAAAACACCTGAAATGAGATTATTCATTCCCTGAAAAACACTTCAGAATATTCTAGCACCAAGGGGAAGGAAACTGAGGCAGCCCAGGATGGTCCTAGTTTGGTTAATCTGAGGCTAGAGGGTTTTTTAAGACAGGAAATGCTACTATGCAGACAGAAGCCATTTCACTGAGCCCCAGTGGGGTGCTGCAAGCCATCTGCTTTGTCTCCATCCTCAGCTCTATTGTACTGACCTGACTGTCCAGTTTGTTCTTTTTCATCAGCGTGTCAGGCGGGCCACTTCCACATACAGGGAAGGTCACAGCTGGAGGTCCAGGGCAGGTTCATGTACTGGTCCTTGAAGTGGCAAAGCTCCTGTTGGGTGCAGGAGTTCCTCCTCCAGTAAAACCATCAGTAGGATGGCTGGGGGAAGGGAAATCAAGTCCTACTGGGCCATCAGTTAGCATGAGTTAACTCTGTGGCTACCCTGGTGCTGCTAATGAATCATAGAATCATAGAATCATAGAATCATAGAATGGCCAGGTTGGAAGGGACCTCAAAGATCATCTAGTTCCAACACCCCCCGCCACAAGCAGGGATGCCGAAACACTAGACCATGTTGCCCAGTGCCACATCCAGCCTGGCCTTGAACACTGCCAGGGATGGGGCAGCCACAACCTTTCTGGGCAACCTGTTCCAGTGCTTAATCACTCTCCTGGTAAAGAACCACCTCCCAATCTCCAGTCTAAACCTCCCCTCCTTCAACTTAAAACCATTCCCCCTGGTCCTATCACACTCTGATCTCCTAAAGATTCTCTGTCCCTCTGTCTTATAATGCCCAGTTAGCACTTATTGGAACTGTACTATTGAAAACCTCAGCCCAGGTGATAGAGGCAACTAAAAGTAAAAGCAGACATTGCTTTTAACTTGGTAGTTTCTGTTGTTTAAAGAATTGTACCATTCTTCATGATTACAGGATTTGCAAAGGAATAAATCAAGTAAGATTTCTAAAAAATTATCCTGATTGATAGGGAGACAAATGCGCACAGAGCCACTTCTGAAGTCACTGGGATCAAAGGAAAAAAGAGTTTAATGTGTAACTCTTCTTGCCAAAGGCACCAGTAGAATGTGAAATCTGTCATTTTCCTTGTGTTAAGAATGAAAGACGAGTGGCTTTGCCAGTCTTGATTAAAATCCTACCCTGAAGAAAAAAAGCAGGGCTCAGACACTTGACTTGGTGATTTCATCATGACAAATCTCTCCTTAAGGTCACCAATTCTTTTATCATTTCTCAGTTACCCAGAGTACTTTTGTTGTGGTGGCCATGTGAGAAAAGTCTTTGCATGAATCCTCTGTATGGTGAAAAGCTGCAGAACTGGGGTAGTTATAGTAGCTGTAGTGAAAGTTAATCTCCACTTGTCAGAAATAGATTCACGCCTGGAATAAATGCTCTATGGGATGAAACTTGTGTGACCAGCTGTCCATGGCGAAAGAGCCAGCAACATGTCTAATGCAACAATGTGTCTTGCAAAGTTGTGACCAGATGTCCACGGCAGAGATTTTAAAATCATGGTACTGAACTGAAAAATATGCAGGAAGAGGGCAAAAATCTAAATGACACTCTGTTCTTGATGTCTGAAGGACATCTGCAAGAAAAAAAAGTCCTCTGTGGGAATTAAATTAGAAAACACTAACATGCATCATTAGATTTTAAAACTCAACCCTGGTAAAAAGGGGAATGCTAAAGGAGATTAAGCAAGTGATCAACACAGGCCTGTCCTGACATACTTCAATTCTGTGAAGGCAGTGAGTTGACTGGTAATCCTGAAAAGCTCTGTCAAGGTTATTTGAATTAACTTGCCAACTCCAGTCCTTCTCTTGCTCCTGCAGCTGTGTTTGGGTCCGATAGCCAGTGTGGATACTGTTGCCACAGGAAGAAGCAACACCGGCTACTGGTGCAAGGACTGTAAATGGTATNCTTTGCTTCACGCGCGTGGCTTTGCCTTTCTTTATTTTGCTTATTAAACTGCCTTTACTAAAACCCACGGACTGTTTCCATCCGTTCTCTCCCTCTTGTTGTGTCGTGGGAGGTGTGGGGCGAGAACG
Organism: Bucco capensis; assembly: GCA_013396975.1. Lineage (NCBI taxonomy): Eukaryota > Metazoa > Chordata > Aves > Piciformes > Bucconidae > Bucco > Bucco capensis. The sequence goes on along the minus strand of VWZO01019104.1, from coordinate 11,158 downwards.
TCATAGAGAACCTTGGTGGGTAGCTGGCATTCGGCCCAGGTCAACCCACCACACCCTCCTTAAGCTTATCACCATTCCCCTGATGCCTAAAGATATGAGTGAATTTTATAGATTTTTAGGACTTCTAGGATTATGTGAGACTTCCTGGATTGTTCGCATATTAGAAGCCACTGGGCACATTGTTTAGGTACATCTTGGACTTTCCCATGCCTTGCCAAGGACGTGATGTTTTGAAGAAGCCACCTGCAGATAGCTTGAAGACAAAACACAAGAAGAGGGCCAAACCCCACGTGGGCCCTCTCCGAGGGGCAGAGCTGAAGACCACCAGGGGTGGGCTGTTGGAAAACCTAGTGCCAGGGTTGGCTATAGATATCTATATGTTAATAAAACCTATAAAAAGTGTAATCCCTGGGGACGGCACTCATCCATGTACAGGATCCTGAAGGTGTGGAAGTTTCCACACCTTCCAATTAAAGGTAACTCTATCTGTCTCCATTAATTTTGTACTGAGTGTCAATTTTCAAAAAAATTCAGCATCACCCCCTTGTCCTATTACAATCTGACTGGCTGAAAAGCCTATTCCCTTCTATCTTATAATCCCCCTTTAAGTATTGAAAGACAGCTATAAGATCCCCTTGAAGCCTTCTCTTTTCCAGGCTGAACAACCCCAACTCCCTCAGCCTGTCCTCATAGGGGAAGTTCTCTAGTCCTTTAATCATCTTCGTGGCCCTCCTCTGGACTCGTTTCAACAGGTCCACATCTTTTTTTGCTGAGGACCCCAGAACTGGGTGGAGTACTCCAGGTGGGGTTTCACGAGGGTAGCATACTTATTGCAGAATCTCAAAACTCTTCAACTCCAAAACTTCAGGTTCAGTAAAGATGGTGGTGTTGTTCTGACCAGTGCCACAGTTATTAGAACTGGAGTTGTTAATACCTGACATATATCTAGCAGGAGAGCCTGAGCACAAGCTCAGTAGCCAGGTAAATAACTGAAGGTGTGTGCCACTGACCTCACTGCACTTTTCTCATGTTTCACTCCTTTGCCTCTCTGAAGGCTGTGCCCATTTGGGGGACGCCACCATGTTGTTTTTTTCTCCTGCTGCACCCAGAGGAGTGAAGATATCCATCTGTGGCTCATGATCAGGACGGTTGCACCTGGCTTTGCCACTACAGACTTTCAGAGCATTATCAGATGGGTGTAGGGAAGCAAGCAGAAGATTAACACAACCTATGGTTGCCCTCCACAAATTTCTTAATCTAAAGTCAGTTCCCACCTAAAACCCTGGAGAACTATGCAGTCCCCTAAAGGAGCTCTCAGGTAGAACTTCCTTATCTCCAAGTCTGGATGTGAAAAGGCTTTTGTTAGGGGAGTATCTGCAGCAATGGCATACATACAGCAACCGTCTTGCAACAGCATACACACACTAGCAGTTTCATACCCCTCCCATCATCCTCCTGATAAGTGTGCTAATACTTCCCGTTGTAAAGTGCTCTGGGCAGACCTTGCTCTGCTGCAGTCTGAACACAAGATGCACTTATTTCTTAACCAAGAGCATTCTTTAGGTTGCTGGGAAACAATGCAGATGTAAGATTCTGAGTGTCTGAGGTTTAACAAATTGCTGAAATAAAAGCAAAGTGGCTTTTTGCCTCTGTTTTATAATATGTGGTGTCCTGGCGCTGCAGTTGTGTTCTTGCTGCGAAACATGGTTGACATCTGGAACTTACCCAGTCTCTGTTTGGCTTGTGAAATGCTTTGCACAGGCACCTAGGATCCACTGAAGAGTGAGTTGCATGAGCAGTAAATATATGAAGAAAAGGACAGGAATTGCTTTTAAAACACTGGAAAGTCAACAAAGAAATATGTTATGGAAGCATCAAGATGTCCGTTACCACCACAGAATTCAAAAATGTACTTGACCTTCCAAAGGAAAGTTAGGGTCCTCCAAAATAAGCTTCTAATCTCAGGCAGTTTATGGTCTTCCATCACTGCTTTCCTGACACAGCTGCAGCGGATTGCAGAGCATTTCACTGATGCCAAGCCCCCATGATTCAACCCTTCTGCCTGACAACCCGCAGACAAATGTGTTCATTTTCAACAAAGGTCCTAAGTTAAAGGGAAGAAGGACAGCTATAAACTGAAAGTGTATGCTATCTAAAACACTGTGACAGAAACAATATAGAGCAGACATTGGTAATGTAATGTAAATATTGGATGCAAGCCCAGTAACAAAGCTAGAAACGCAGCATTTCAACTTCCAAAATGCTGAAAGAAGAAGAACTATTTGAAATAGTGTTAAGCTTGTCAGCCTCTGCTTTGCCCTAACATTTTGAAATTGCAGCAGCAGGAGTTCTTGTTTGGAAAGGATCTTTCATCTCCATGCTGTCAGGGACAGTGAAAGGCATCACTACATTTTTTCCCATGGCCACTTTGAACAGTGAGGAAAAATCAGAAAGGAAGGTGTAGGGAGGATCTCTGTGAACATGAGGGTGAAGTGATGTGGGATAACAGGNCCCCAAGTGATTTTCAGACTGTGCCTGGGAATAACAGGTAGTGAGCTGGAAATGGACTTATATGCCACTGTCTGCAAAGGCAGACCTATGCATGTATTTGGATGCAGTTGTAAAGTTTATTGTAGAATTATTGTCCTTGGTTTGTTAAAAGAAAGAAGTTCATAATTTTTCAGTTTTATTTCTATAAATGAATGGTAATTGTGTCTGCTGTGTTTCAGTTGGGATTCATGACACTTAATGCTTTCATCCAAAACATATCTTAGATATCTGCTCATTCAATACTTAAATAATTGCCCAATTTCAGTAGTGTCACTTATTGCTCGTATTTTGGATGAAACAATGGTGCCTCCTCTTCTTATTTTTGCACATTCTTGCCTCTGAATTTGAGCTGGTGAGTGGTAACTGTCAGAATGCCAGTGAGATTCAAACTGATACTAGGTTTCATGTGTACGTATGCTGAATCTTCCTTTATTTCTGCTCTCAGAATTAGCATTTCTGTATGTGTGCAAAGGCCAGCTAGGAAGTATCTAACAATGAATGCATGAATTTGAATGAATGAATGAATACTCACTTGCATGGAAAAATACATGCCTGTATGTTTCATATACAGCTTTAGAAGCAGAACTTTAAAAAGTAGTATCGAAAATAAAATGTTAAAGTAGGCAGAAGTGGCAAGAGGCAGGAGACAACTAGGTAATTGTAAAGAACTGTAGAGTCGCCATGAAGCAATATCTATGGTACCAAAGCCGACCTGTGTAAGGGTGAGTGATAGCAAAATTACTATGAGTGGCTTAAGTGCCTAACAAATTTCAAGTTTTTAATGCTTTTTCAGTTATGGAATATACTATTATGTGGTGAAAGGGGATTGATATGAACAAAGATTATGTCTTACGACCCTTTAAGCAAGTTCAGTATTAAAGATGCAACATGCCAAATGTGTCACTGGGTGTTATGTTAACCATCCTTCTTTGAGTTTTGTGGCAGTTCCTCTTTCAGGGTGATAGCAAATGGTCAAGGGCTCTGAGGCAAGTGGCACTATCCCAAAAAATATCAGAAATGGAAAACTAGAAAATTTTGTTACCAAGCAACTTTAGACATAATGGGATTCAGATCCTCCTGCTATCTTATAATGGGTCTTCATGAGCTATGGGGTGCTGTTGATAAGTTGGAGGGGGAAGATGTCATCCAGAAGGACCTGGACACGCTGGAGAGGTG
>VWZO01019103.1:140382-193219 GCA_013396975.1 Bucco capensis | reverse complement strand
GTTTTAATTTGGAGATGAGTTGATTTAGACTGGATATCGGAAAGAAGTTTCTTACCAAGAGGGTCGTGAAATACTGGGACAGGTTGCCCAGGGAGGTGGTTGAGGCCCCATCCCTGGAGGTATTCAAGGTGAGGCTTGCCAGGGCTCTGGGCAACCTGATCTAGTTGGGGATGTCTCTGCCCAGTGCAGGGGGGTTGGACTAGACGACCTCCAGAAGTCCCTTCCAAACCAGACCATTCTATCATTGTATCACTGAACAGACTGAGAGAACTTAGGTTTCTGCAGGAAAACTGAAGTAATTCTCCTACTGAAGTGGCAGTATCAAAATAGATGTCTTGTAGCAAGCCCTACCAGTTCTGTACAGATGTCTTTCAGTCACCTTTAAAAGATCATTTCGATAAGGAAGAGAATTGACAAGATTTAACGACACAAACAGGCTGAACTTAAAAAATTAAGAGTGTACATCTGTCTGACAAGATATTCTTCTTTATGGAAAAATGAGTGGCTACTGTGTCACATCCATCATTGCTAGAAGCATCTACATAGAGTAATACAGAGTCTTTCTGGATCATCACAATAAATCAACAAAAAATAGACATATTACCCCAAGCCAATCTAATCCACAGAAGTTGACATTTGGACACTTATTTAGATAGAAGCAGATGACAAAATTGGAATTCTTTAAACCAGTTCTAGCTTTGTTTGAAGTTGTAGTCACTTGATCAATAAGATAAGATCATTTTTAATAAATCACCATGTTCTCTCGGCTGATTCCTGACATGCTTGTATTTTTCAGTGTCGCTGTTTTCCAGGTTCTCATCTTTTCATGATTATTTTACTCCCCTGCAATCTTACTTTCTTCTGGATACCCTGGGAAATGTCTGGATTCTGCATGATTAAAGTTAATGGGAGCGTTGCCATCAGCTTCAGAGAACATGGAATCATGCTCTGTGCCAAACTCCATAAACATTCTAGTAAGCCACAACACCTGCTTTCCTTCTTTTCCCATGCCCCATTTCTATTTGTTGCACATTTTTTCTCTGCTCTGACACCTATTAATCTATGCACTCCATCATATTCATGTTTCTTCAGCAGTTATGTTGTCATAACATTATGGCTGGAATTAGTAGGAGAGTGCAAATTCTCTTATAAAAGTGCTGCTTTCCATTCTGCCAAAATAATGTCAGTGCATCACAGAACACGAGTCCAAAATGGTATGCAATATCTTTCTATGCACCTTGGTCTGATTTTCACTTTGCTTTCACTTAGAAAATCACCACCCTATACCTTTATTTTAGAAATGTTCTTATAGCCAAGTGTTAAATCTTTGCCATTGTTCAGCTTGTTGAATTCCAGCCTTCTCCTTCCTAGCAAATGTAATGAATGTACTTTATTATTTCTGCCAAAATGTTTCAATATTTAAACTTCAGCAGTTCTTCATTCCTTGTGCTTAAATCTTCCTCAAGATTCTTAGTTTAAGTCCTCCCAAGTTTAATTAAAGACATGTCTTCTAAAAACACCTATCGAGACAAAGAACAAGTGAAACTATTTTAGGAAGGCACAGAGTTTCAGCTTTAGATTAATACTGACTAAGCAGACTGAAAGCAAAGACAATCATTTGGGAACCATCACTCGGGTCAACAGTCTCAAATAAGGATTAATCACAGAGGGGAAGGGAAAAAAAAAAAAGGCACTTTGGGAACAGTTGGTTCCTTATTGAAGCAAGACCTACTGCTCTGTCTCCTTAGCATATCCTCTCATTTGTTAAGACCTTTCATTACTTGTGTGAATGTAATCCACTACTTCATCTCCAAAATGCGTGACAGGCCAAGCAGCAGGTGAATGACATCTTTTATTCAGCTCCCTCTGACTTTGACTTTATTAGAGTGATACATCATTCAGGATTCAAATTAATGTCTATCCCAAGAGCCATATTGTATGGCTTGATATTTACTCTAAAGTGTTCTTTGAACTTGCTGTCTATAGAAACAAAGTTTACTGCCATTATCAGAAAATTTATCTTCCTTTACTGGAGACTGTTCTATGAAACCCAGGCTTCTCCTCCTGCTAGTTTATAAAATGTAGGTTTTTTTCCCTTCCCACATTTTTTCTTGGAAAGAATAAAGCCTAAGCAGTTGAAGTACTAAGTAAATAAAATACTGTACATGCATTCAAAAATATAGCTAAATACACACAGTTGCAATTCCTCTTTTCAGCCTTCTGTGAGACACTTGACTCTTTTCAGTAATCAATATGCTTAAAATTAAGCAGTGGTTTAAGCTCTTGGAAAATTTCTAAGTATGATGCATAGTACTCAAGTCATTTTACAGGCACAGATATTGAGAAACCTGTTCTAGTGTGATATTTTATCCAAATAATCCCTTCATAGCTAAAGATTGTATGTTTAGGGGTTTGTTTTCACCTATTTATTAGTTAGGAAAAAAGAAGCCAGTACTCCAAATATTAACTTCCTTGGGTCCTTTTTTTTTTTTTCTCCATTGATGGCAAGATTCAGTTTTAGATGCTATTAAACCACGGAAAGAAAGATCAGGTTTATTTTGTGTCACCATGCTGTAAAGTAGCAATTCTTAAAATATTTCTCATTTGAGTTTCTTTCTGTTTTAAGGACTTGTTCTGCACAGTGGTTAACATCAGTATAGTTGATATTCTGTCAGCCCCTTAACCGACATTCACACACACATATAGTACAGACGTGCAAGTATATGGCAATACAATTTACTTCAGTGTCAACTGAAACACGTAAAAACCCACTTGCATATCAACAGAATCACCCATTGTGGATTGGTTTTGTGTAGACAGAGAGTAAATCACCTCATAATCTAATGAGGATCAATTATGTAAATAGTTTCCACAAATAGCAAATGCGCATAGATGGGACAAGCACCACAGTAAGATCAAAGACATGAGGCTGCAACAAGCTTTTTAATCACCAGACCTTACACTGCCAATAACCATTTCCCGTAAATGCTCTCTCAGCACTCTGGATTGGAGATTTGCTACTTCTTTCTGCCTCACACCACTCAAGAGCAGCAGTTCCAGAAACCAGGTGAAGTGCAAACAAGACTGCTCTGATGATGAGTCTGCTTGAGTTAGGCAGCTCTGCATGCTGCTATGCGAGGGCTTTGTTACCTTGGCTTCCTGCTGAGTTTGTCGGCTGCTCATGGTCTTGCCTTACACAGGAAGAATTATTAGCTAAAATTGTGACTGCATTTTTGAGGGAACAGGGCAACATGAGCTGACACCTCCAATCCTCAAACCTTCAACACTGGCCATGCTCTGTTTCAGAAACCACTGTGGTAATTTTGCCAGATGAACTCAAAACATGGAGTGAGCACAGGATACTGTCTGTCTCCCCTCATGGTCTTATCATTCCTGTGCTTACAGTGCCTGCCACTAATCTTGGGTTTGCTGTTGATTTTAAGTTTATAAGTTCTCCCTCTGCCTTGAAAAGCTGCTCATTCTCCATTTGATCACCTCAGCTACTGCCTCCTCCACCCTCAAATTCGTCATCGTCGTGGCTAGGCTTCACGAACGAAGATCCAGGGAGGGCTCCATCCACGCTCCTCATCAGTGCCTTTTACAAGAGCGCTGATAAAAAGAGGGTAGCGGATAGCACCCTCGAGCCTGTGCAAGGGATTTTTTTTAGGTGAGACACAGCATGCACAGAGCTGGACCCACCCCTTAGTCCTAAGGTTCATCTGCCAGGGCCTAGCAAGCTTGGACGCTGGCAGCGAAGTCCTTAGGATGGAGGTTTAACCTCTTAGATGGAAGGCCTTAGAGGGCTAAACGAGCTCCATCTGCCTGGGTTTGGAATCAGAGTTGTCCCTCTCCTAGGATGACTGCCAGAAGGCTAATGAGCTCATCCTACCCAACCCTCAAATTCACTACCTCCATTATTCCCTTCCCAATTTTTTTCCAAACCTTTACCCTTCCCACATCAATACTCCATTGTCAACTACTTCTCTGTATCTCCTCAAGTTTGCAATATCAGTGTCTTAGCACCCACCAGAAACTTCTTCCTAAACCTGAGCTATCTTCCCAGGTTATTCATCCTCCTTCATTATTTCATCCTCCTCAAATGTTTCGTTACTCAACAGTAGTCAGCTGCTACAGCAACTGCTTCTTTCTCATTCTTCTAATTATCACAATGAATCTGCAGAAGATGCCAGAAGAGAGTGCTGAAATGCAATGAGAAATAAGTTTTAATTACTCACTGCTTTTCCTCTACCAGATAGAAAGGAGGATAGTTTAATTACATGGAGCCTTGCAAATATTCAAATTATCAAATGTCCTCTTCTGGTTCTAAAACTTATCATAATCCTAAAGATATTTCAGCTACCAGTAGTTACAAAATGCAGCTTCCTAGAGAGGAAGGAAGAGGGAAAAGGAAGGAAGAGGGAAAAGAAAGGAAGAGGGAAAAGAAAGGAAGAGGGAAAAGAAAGGAAGAGGGAAAAGAAAGGAAGAGGGAAAAGAAAGGAAGAGGGAAAAGAAAGGAAGAGGGAAAAGAAAGGAAGAGGGAAAAGAAAGGAAGAGGGAAAAGAAAGGAAGAGGGAAAAGAAAGGAAGAGAAAAATGCGCTTTTCACCTAATTCATACATACTACATCACAATTTTATCCGTGTTTAATATTTCTGTTTACCATCTCTAATCCTCTCTCTTTGCATTTTGATTTCCTTTCTCTGAAAGAATTAACTGTGTCTCTTCAGAAAAAGGTCAGCTTAGCTTTATATGCAACATAAAAGCCTTTGCATAGGGGGAGTGTGGAGAGAGAATTCAGCACACAACATAGGCATGATGTACTTTTCAATAACATTCTTGTTAAAGAATCAGTGTATTAAATATATCATAATATTAAAGAAACTTTGTACTGAGGAAAAAGAGCCATATACTTGTATACTCAAGAAAAAAAACATTTTGTTGGGAGCTGAGGAGGGCATTGCTTTTTTTTTTGTTGTTGGTTGTTTTGGTTTTTTCTCACTTCTCCAGTGTTTAGGATATGAAAATTAAAGATTCTCAAGGAGATTTTTAAGTTCACTTTGAAAACAAACATTACCATCAGCTCAGTAAATTAGGTTTTTTTAAAATCATTGTGGACAAAGTTTAAAAAAATCCCATAATTCTTCACTGCCCACATGGTATCATTAGGCACATTTAATGGAAGTCTGACTTCCAGATATCATGGCTCTTAATGGGCTCATTCACAAGACAGGCTCCCTGAGTAAACTGAGAAGTCAAGGCAAATGCAAATGATTGAAGAAACAATTGCTCAACAAAAGGCTGAGGATTTTCTTCAGAATATGCAGGTCATATTACTGGAAATGTGATTTGTCTTGTTTTTGAGGTGTTAGCCATGTCACTTTTCTCTCTGGAAATTTCAGTCAGCTGCTGTGTCTTCCAATACTAAGAGCTTTGCAGATTACCATAAGTACTGTGGACATTTCTTATTAAATTAGTCAAGATTTGCTTCTAACTTCACAGTTAATCCATTTTACCCCAGAAAGCAGAAAGTTAGATAGCAAAGCTGTCCAGTCTGAACATTGTAACTAGCCAGATGCAAAAGACTTGCTGTGGGAATTATTTGTACAACTGGTTTCCTTTCTAAAATATAGAATCCCATAATTAAAAAAATTTCTTATGGGGAAAGCCTTGAACTTAAAGGAAGGTCATCATCCAACCTAAAGACTTGATGGACTAAATGTAAATCCAGCCTAAACAGCAAACAAAGACATACTACTGCAATCATCACCACAGTACAACTATATGTCTAACTTACAACAAACAAAGAAAGAGAAAATTCACATCATAGCAACATATGCAACAAAAGAGCAACAAAACAAAAATAAAATTTTGGCTGAAAATTGGCAAGCAGTAATACACTGAGATTCCATAATTGCCACAGAGACTAAACTGACACTCCTCTGCAAAACAGTTATTTTAATATTTCAGTCATCCATGACTTCTTAGATACATCTTAATTTTGATTTATGTTGGGGAATTTGTGATCAAAGAGGGACATGTACAAGTCTTCATTTTCTATCTCAATAAGTTGGTCATTCTGGAATAAAATCAGTTTACCAGGGAATCAAATTTCATTTCTTTTTATTTTCCTCTTGCTTGAGAAAGCCTTTCTGGAGGATTTGCTAGTAAGAGCTGTGAATATTACTTATATGGAAGACTTATGTCTTGAGGCTAAACTGATTACCCTGACCTTTCCCTCCTTACCTAATATATGTACTTTATATTTTAAAATAAAATAACATATGGAATGGCTCCTGCTTTTTTCAACACCTGGAATTGTGTAGTACCTTATAAAAAGCTTGAAAAATATCTAATATATAATATTACAATGTCATAAGATGATAGCCCCAAAATTATAGAACGAAACAATAGGTCTGCACAGATTGCCTTGCTTTTCTACAATCAAGTAAAGACTTCTTATTTGTGTAACAAAGATAACTACATAAAATTAATCCATTGAATATATTAATATTTTCCTTTCTATGCAGACGTCAAAATATCTTTCACCTAAGCCTGCTAGCATTATACCTCAAAGGAATCTCTCAGAAACCAAAGGACAAATTTAAAGTACATATTTTTAATATATATTTAATAGGCTTAAAAATTTATATAACTTGCTGGCAATATGACATAATAAAAAGTCTCAAATGCAAGATGCCTCCTGGTGTGTGTGGCCATTAAGAATGGAGGAATTTATCCTGTGACCTTTTCAGCAATCAAAATACCAAAAGGATTTCATGGAAAATTTCAAGTTACTTTTATCTAAGGCCATGCTACCCAGTTAGAGAAGGCATTTTCCATAAATTAATGACTTCATTCAATTTTCACTTTTGCTTTCTGTTTCACTTTAAAAGAAAACCCTGAGGCTAGCAATACTGCAATACAGTGCAAACCCAAGCTGGTTTGGAATAGAAGGCTGTGTTCAAGAGTTGCTCCACTGGTGACCTCAAGTGCAACAACAGATCCTTGCTAGAAAAGAGGCTGAGGAAGGAAGCCTTCCATCATATTAGAAGACAAGAAGGAAAGAGGTACAGTCAGGATAAATACAAAATTGCAGCTAATCACTGAAGCACAGTGTTAAGCATTCCTATATTTTAATGTATATGCTTACATTTGGATAAACTATTGAGAAAATAAATAAATAATTGATCTTGTGGCAGGCTCAAAGCATGAGTATAAAGAAACAGTAATACCAAACCAAGTCATCACAGGACAAAACAGATCTAAATATCTCTGTTAATCCCTACAAGCCAATGGATAAGTTTCAGGTTCTATACAGAAGCAAGGCAGGAGGAAGGAAAAGGTGGCTAAAAAGAACACATGAGTGGACAGAACAGAAATAATAAAGAGAGAGAGACTACTCTAGTAAGGGAAATACTAGAAGAAGTAGTTAAGAGATAGAAAGTGAAGATCTGAGAAAAAAGCTGAGCAGATATATGGGATGTAGAAAAATATTTGATAGGATGCATTCTTTAGGGACATTGTGGGCTTACTGGTTGTCACTTGGATTACAGATGCTCTTCATACTTAGACAATAGAAACACTGAGGGACACCATCTGTAGTGTCCCACTAATCCTTCATTGACTAAAAACCAAACCAAGAATTTCACTAAGAAATATTTCATTCTGATTATACAACAAAGCAAGCTGCAAAGGGGATGAATTGAATCAAAACTTGGATTAAAAGTACAACATGGTATAATTGCAATGTTAACATTTTGGCTTATAATTCAAAAGCTGAAACACAGTGATTTCCCTGCTTAATTCTTGATGACAGCAGCCCTATAAAAGAATTAATTAGAACTTCTGTTATGAGCTCAGGACAGCAGATCTCCCTTAAATATTATTTAAATAATATGCAAAGCAGATAAATAGCAATCATGTAAAATAAATAAATAAATAAACCCAGCCTAAACAAAAAGACTAAAGAGCTTCTTAGTATATTATACAACCTTACTCAACATTCAGATGCATTAAATAGTTTTGCACTGGCTATATTTGAATGAGACAATCACCTAAATATATGTAAAAGTAAAGTACAGTACAGTGTATGTTGAACCAAATATTATCACAGGCTTATCTATGCCTGGGCTAAATCCAGAAAGCCACAGCAAAGCCTGAGAAAGAGGTGGACCTGAAATATACATGCCACAGAGCTTCCTTGTGTTCCAGAAACATTACTGAGCTGTTACACAGACCTTTGCTCATCGGAAAAAGAGGAAACGAAAAGGGAACATCTGCAATGTCTAAAGTATTCCAAAGGGAATATACAGGAAGGATATTTCAAAGCTATTTGAGCTAGTGTCAAACAGGGATAAGAAGTGCAAAACCTAATGAAGGACATACTAACAGAGTTTACCTTATGAACTAACTATTAAGCCATGTAACAAACAAACACAGTTCTGAAAAATACCAAACAAATAGAAACAAGCAAGAATCAGACTCAGTGGATGCTTACTCATCTGAACTGTTTGCCCCTTATGGTAGAGTATTTGCTTACAATGTGAGTAAAACTGTTACAGTAAAGCTATTACTTTGAAAGAGCTTACAGTACCTATCTGAAAGCACTTTTTGTGAATTCAGTTGTAACATTTTTATGCAAGTATTACATTGCCATCTAGTGTATGCTGTATATATTGTAAACTCCAGGAAACAGAATTGCATTGCAGAAATCAGCCGAATTTTCCCTTTAACTTGTTTTCTTCTATGCACTTTCTCTTGCAGAAAGACAGGTTTCTTCCAGGCTACTCAATCCCAAGAAACATGAATCCAGCACCATAAAGAAAGCACTATTCTAGAAGCAATCCCTCTGCTGAATCCCAGTCTGTTGCATTTAGCATGTACATTCACTGAAAGTTTTAGGAATTTCAATAGTTCTCATGCAGCAAAGGGTGCTTTGAATTCAGTGGTCATCACCTGAAGGGGATGCAAGCCCTCAAATGTGACAACAACACAACAACCCTGCTCTGGAGTGACAATCAGTTCACGAGAGGGAATGATCCCACTCTTTCTCATTCAACTTTCTGTAACTAATTAAACTGATACCAAGAAAAGAATGGTGGCTAAGCTGCGTTCCCACCACACTCCCAAAGCCCTGAGCTGCCACACCAGGCATAGAAGTGTCCCAGTCCTGTTCCAAGGGGGTAGCTTTGGAAGACTGGGTTTTCCCACAAGCTCACCACCCTGTGTGGACTGTCAACAGTTACGTATCCCACCCCTGAGTACTATCTTTCCCTGCATTACTAGGTAAGACTCCCTAGCTGTGAACACTGCTAGAGGCACAGCCTGCTCAAGTGAAGAACAGGAGACATTTGGAGGCTTATAGAAGTGGAGCTTGGCCATTTTCAAGCCTTGCAACACTAAGTGCTGAGCAATGCTCCACTATGTATTTGAACACACAAGCCTCCCTCCAGTTTAAGAATTCAAGCTTTTAAACCAAGATCTCTGAAGCACACTCTAATGATTATGATAAGATTTAGCTTTTTTGGAAGAGTTCTTTCAAAACACAAAGCAGCCCAAATGCACAATACACAAGTTAACTTATGCCATAGTGAAGGCTACAAAGGAACAAGTAAATGCACTGGCACTGTATTCAAGAGGCCCTGGCCACCAGGTTCACAGGGAGGCCACTCTGGCACTGAGCACTCCCACCTTCTCACCCAGTCCTTGGGCTTCAGGATGCTGCAGTGAATGTTGAGCAAAAAAGAAAAAATACATTTTCACACTCAGCCCATCTGCCAGTTCATCTGAGAAAGAATCAGGCTTTCCACTGGAAAGAAAGATCAGGAGAGAATCCTTATTGTGATCAGAAAGGGAAATGATATCTCAAAAAACATACCTCTACTTTCCAAATCTGAATTCCTAGTTATGGAACTGAAGAAGCTCCTTTAAGCACCAGCACCAGTTAACAAAAACTATGCATTACAAGAACTGCATACAGCTGTACTTTTCAGTGCCTCACCACTCTAACAACAAATCAAGAGCCTAGTGTTATGCATTACTAGCAGATTTTCACTTCTTTTTGCTAACTGTGGGGGCTTGAATTACTGGTTCTCCTTGTTAACATGTTTACATACTTAACTGGTCTTATCATATGATAGTGCACAGGGTGCAGTAAAATAGATGTATTTAATAGACTATAGTCTTTTGTTTAGCCACTGCACTACTCATTTATATTTTTTATTACTACAATTAATATACAAAATACACTCTTTATCAAATTCAGTCTTGGTTTGTCATTGACCCACATATATTACTTATGTTTTGCTTCAGGATGCAAACACATGCAACCCATAAACAACTGAGCTAAGGGAGGAGGCTAGCTAGCACCCTAATTAATTTCAGTCTAAAAGAGCTAAGTTAGCTAAAACCAACTGTTTAAGTTACAATGTCATTTTAAATGAAACACTACACTGGCTCTGTCAGCAGATTAGAGAGGTCAGTCCCTTCCAGCAGAGAGGGAGGTGAAGGAAAATTAGGGCTGATAACTTCTCTCATTAGTGCAGCTGTTGGGCATTATGCCAAGAGAAAAGGTAGCAAGTGTAAATAGAGTTCCAGGGTGATTATAATTCCTGTCTAAGTATGTTGAACGCTAATTCAGCAAGATAGTGATACTTGTAATTACCACCAATCATGTAAATAGTCCCATTCTCTTTAATAGGACAGCAATTCAGGTACAAAAGTGAAACAAGTGCTTAAGTAGCTTGCTGAATTATCTTTACTGAAATAATCTACAGGTACAGAATTAGTGAAAGATTTTAGTACACCTCTTTCTTCCCCTCCTATGGACTGTCTCCCTCACTGTATCATTTTCCTTAAACTTCATCCAGCCTAAATTCTCAACTTTCCATAGGCAAGTACAGCATCACCTAAGTTAGTTCAGGCATATCTGTAGCCTTTTGGCATGTAGTGAGAAAAAGCTGCCATTCTTGAGGCCAGAGCACTTACAAATGAGTACTTGATCAGCAGCTTACTACATGATTAGTTAATACAAAAAAAAGGATGTTTTCTTTGAATAGCAAGATACTAAAAAAAGGTAATTCTTTCTATAGCAAGGGGTAATATCTGCCTTATTTTTCTGAAGGAAAAATGATTTTTTGTTAACTGAAGAAAAAACTTGCAAACAGAAGAGCTTATATACAACTGAGTTGTTTTCTAATATTTTTAATGGGTTGGGTTTTTTTAATTCAAAGTAGAAATAGCAAGATATTTACATTAAAATTCAGTGGAGAAAGAACTCCTCTGGTCAAATGCCTAATAATATAGAGATTTCAACAGCACTGAGGTGTGAGCCTCAATTTGTTTGCTAGCTCTGGCAATGCTACTCAGAGTTTAAGTTAGCAGACAGCCTTTCATTTGAACTCTATTAGCATGGGAAAGATGTTACTCTAAGTAAACAGAGGAGGGTCTAGATACTTCTGCAGATGCTATCCTACTAATTCCTAAGATAGAGCAGAAGAAGAAGGTTGTAGCAAGAGCACTACTGCCTGCCAGTTTGATGTAAAGCATCAGTATCCAGCTAAAGTCAAACGAGGTTTCTCAAGCTGTTCAGAGTACAAGAAAGTATTTGCTGATCATATGGTCACAAACAATTTTTCACAGTAGAAGCACTCAGAAAAACATGATTTCTAGACATTCAGCTAGACTTTTTCCCCAAGGCCATAGCCTGTTACTAAGCATTCACCATAGTGGATGGCAAAAGCTACCACTCAATTTAGCTGTAAGGGATGTATGTCCTCACCTGGAAGAGGAGGATTTTACATTCTTGTCCTAAAAAAATAACATATTTTATTCAAGCTTCTGCAGTGTTCTACATGGTTACTATACTATTTGTTTCTTAATAAAGGGAGCAGTAAAATATTGGAGGCAAAATTATAGTATAAAGGAGAAAGTCTTAGTGGAATTTCCTATAGCAGTGTGAGGCTTTTATTCACAAAAGAGTCAGCCATCTCAAATCTAATAACCAGATGTGTCCAGAACTGAATGCTTCCAAATATTTCAGGTATGGGAAGTTTTCAGAGAATGATACGTTATGCCAAAAATGCACACAGGAGAGGAAATGGGTAATTGGGAGGGAAATGTGCAGTAGCAGCACACACCAAACTGCCCTTGCTCAGTGTATGAAAGCTAGGGAAGAGTATCTTTGCGGTGGAAAGGGACACAAGATCATTTTCTACTCCCAAGGATGGCATTTGTAACTCAAAGCTATCCCACTGAAGTCAATGGTTTTGAATATAGAATGGAAAATAGACTGGCTGTTATCCCTCTTCAAACACAAGAGATGGAGAGTCAGACTACTTTAAGCCACTCCTCCTCTCCAGGGACACCCAGGAAAAGAGCCAAACAGTTATCTATATACCTGAATTAGCTGACTTACAAAATGTTTTGGATTAAGGAGTGTTACAGAGGATGGTCATCAGCCAAAATTTGTTTATTCCATCTCTCTAGAGGATGCTACTCAGCACCAGGGATGGTTTGAGTC
Organism: Bucco capensis; assembly: GCA_013396975.1. Lineage (NCBI taxonomy): Eukaryota > Metazoa > Chordata > Aves > Piciformes > Bucconidae > Bucco > Bucco capensis. Next base: position 180,700 of record VWZO01019103.1, on the reverse strand, counting down.
ACAATGCATTTCCCAATAAACATAATAATAATGTAGTTTTGACAGTAGCAGATAGCATAGATGTTTAGATCCTGTCAGGTTTTAGTCACCAAGTAATAGTTTTTGGCCATTTACATAGAAATGAATTTTATGCTCAGATTTTCCACATACTTAGAATCCAAGTTTGGTTTTTGCATTGTTGGGGTTTTTTTAGCTTTTCAAAACAACTTTTCCAGAAATTAAAGACTTTGGGGAAAAAAAAATCTGTAATAGGAAATGTTTGCACAACTTGATTTTCATCTTTTGGTTATTTTGATCTGTAGTTTTCTAGAGGGAAAACTTTATTTGAAAAAAATTACATGGAGTGAAAAAAATTATATTTTATATTTAGATATCTATTGATTCCCCAGATAAGCAAACATATTGTAGCATTCCTGCCATTTTTTTTTGTCCCACATTGCTGTTTTGTTCTTTTCTCATGCCCTAGGTAGAAAGGCAAAATATTTGAAAAACTAAAGAGAACTATGGGTTTTATTCTATACAGTCATAGCTGAGTCATCTGTGTTTATATCTTACTCTGATTTCCATGGGAAATAAGTGACATACAGTCCTTGAACTTGCAACACAGATGAGAGTTGCAAGATTGTATGGGAAAGGCCTGTCACCTCTACATAGCTAGTTCCCATCGTGTCTTTCCACATCCTCTCTTTTTAACTTCATTGTAAAAAAATCATTTGTGGACACATATATTACAAAGAGGTGGAAAAGACGTCGTTGATGTAAGCAAAATGAATGTAAGCTATTGCCTCAAAATATTCCATTGAGTCCCTTCTTGGCTGCAGACAGCACAGATTCACAGCTGGTACATATTGGTGTGCTTCCATTAGCTTCCCTACAGCAATGTCAGTAACAGCTGCTGTGGACCTTCAGCCTAACCTCAGCATTCTGAACTTTCAATGCATAAGTCACATTTCAAGATTTTCAACACAGCATTTAGAAGAAATATCTGGAAAATGTCAAAGGAAAATATATGCTGAGATTGACAGAATCTCAGTAATAGAAGTTATGGTTCAGGCGTAGAGGAACTGTTGCTAAGGAATATTAGTTATTTAGCTGATGACAGACAAGCATAGAGAAGAAGAGTAAATCAAACAGAATCCCTTTTTTAAGCTTCCACTCCTCCTCTCCACTAATCTACTCAGGTATGAAAACTCCATAGTAGAATCACATGATATCATGGAGAAGAACTGGTTTAGAGTTAAAAGTGTATTGAGACGTCGTTATTTTCCTTCATTGTACATTCAGCATCTTCATAAACACACAGCTTGCAAGTTCTCAGTTTCAACTGTTGTCAAGAAAAAGCTTCACTGGGTGTGCTCCTGGATGTTTGTGCTCTTAGCTGCTTCACTACAGTTAATGAAGCTTATCTTGGTATTTCCTCTCACTGCTAAGCATGTTTTTTATTCTAAGGTTAAGACTATTGAGGCCCTAATCCAAGACTATCAAACAATAAAGCAGCAGCTCAAACTATTTGGATGAACAAGTTTTTCAAGTATTGAAACTGATGAGGTAGGGAGTAGGGTAGGTCAAACCAAGCCATTTCATGGGCCATCCTCTCTTGGGGAAAAATGCCTCACAAGGCAAAATGAGACATATAATATAGATAAAACCATGAGGTGGTCCTGAAGTCTGAGTGACCTACAGCCAACCATAATATGCTAAGAAAAGTGCTGAGCCTTGTGCCTCCCACTAGTTTAGAGAGAGAAAGGCTGTTAATTTTTTACTGTCCAATACAAATACAGAGGGCTGAGATAACCCCTACTATTCCTGGTTTATGAAATAAAACAGGTGAATAAAACATTTAAAGCGTTGAAATTCAGGGAAGACTAACTATATGTGTATAGTCAAATATAAGTAGATATATGCATATACATATATGTCTGTATACAAATCACTGAATCATTAAAGTTGGAAGAGAGCTCTAAGATTATCAAGTCCAACCGTCTACCTATCACCACCATGCCACTAAACCATGTCCCTAAGTACCACATCCATATGTTTCTTAAACACCTCCAGGGATGGCGACCCCACCACCTCCCTGGGCAGCCTATTCCAATGCCTAGCAACCATTTCAGTGAAGAAATTTTTCTTAACATCCAATCTAAACTTCCACTGGTGTCACTTGAGGCCATTTCCTCTTGTCCTCTCACTGTTAACCCAGGGGAAGAGACCTACCCCATCTCATTTCAACCTCCTTTCAGGTAGTTGTAGAGAGCGATAAGGTCTCCCCTGAGCCTCTTCTCCTCCAGGCTAAACAACCACAGACTTATTCTCTATACCCCTCACTAGCCTTGTTGCCCTTCTCTGGACACACTCTAATGCCTCTATGTCCTTCTTGTAATGAAGTGCCCAAAACTGAACACAGTATTCAAGGTGTGGCCTCACCAGCATTGAGTACAGGGGAATGATCACTTCTCTGGTCCTACTGGTGACACCATTTCTGATACAAGCCAGAATGCTGTTGGCCTTCTTGGCCACCTGGGCACACTGCTGGCTCACGTTCGGTTGACTATTGACCAGCACCTCCAGGTCCTTCTCTGCCAGACAGCAATCCAACCACTCTTCCCCAAGTCTATAGCATTGCATGGGGTTATTGTGACCAAAGCGTAGAACCCAGCACTTGGCCTTGTTGAAGCTCATCCCATTGGCCTCAGCTCACTGATCCAGCCTATCCAGGTCCCTCTGCAGTGCTCCCTACCCTCCAGCAGATCAACTCTCCCTCCCATCTTAGTGTCGTCTGCAAACTTACTGAGGGTGCACTCAATCCCCTTATCCAGATCATTGATAAAGTTGTTGAACAGAGCCAGCCCCAACACTGAGCCCTGGGGAACACCACTTGTGACCAGCTGCCAACTGGATTGAGCTCTACTGACGACTACTCTCTGGGGTTGGCCCTCCAGCCAGTTCCTTACCAAGTGAAGAGTAAGCCTGTCTAAACCATGAGCTGCAAGCTTCTCCAACGGAACGTGGTGGGAGACAAAGGCCTTACTAAAGTCCAAGCAAATAATATCTACAGCTTTCCCCTTGTCCACCAGGCAGGTTACCTCATCATAGAGGGAGATCAAGTTAGTCATGCAGGACCTGCTTCTCATGAACCCATGCTGGCTGGGTCTGATCCCTTGGTTGTCCTGGACTTGCCATGTGATCACCCTCAAAATGATCTGCTCCATTACCTTCCCTGGTACTGAGGTCAGGCTGACAGGCCTGTAGTTCCCTGGATCCTCCTTCCCGACTCTTCTTGTAGATGGGTATCGCATCGGCAAGTCTCCAGTCATCTGGAACCTCTCCGGTTAACCAAGACTGCTGACAAATGGTAGAGAGTAGCTTGGTGAACACCTCTGCCATTTCCCTCAGTATCCTCGGATGGATCCCGTCCAGCTCCATGGACTTGCTGCTGCCTAATTGGAATAGCAGGTCACTGCCTACTTCCTCCTGGATTAAGGGGACTTCACACTGCTCCCCATCCCTGTCATCCAGCTCAGGAGGCTGAGTACCCTGAGGAAAACTGATCTGACTATCAAAGACTGAGGCAAAGGAAGTATTAAATACCTCAGCCTTTTCCCCACCCTCAGTGACCATGTTCCCCACTGCATCCTATAAAGGATGGAGATTCTCCCTGGCCTTCCTTTTGATGTTAATATGTTTGTAAAATTTTTTTTATTATCCTCTACTACAGTGGCCAGAGTAAGTTCAAGTTGGCTTTTGCTTTTCTAATTCACTCTCTGCATGACCTAACTATATATTTGCACTCTCCCTGTGTCACCTGCCCCTTTTCTCAGAGGTGGTAAACTCTCTTTTTTTGTCTTGAGTCCCAGCCATAGCTCCCTGTTCAGCCAGGCTGGTCTTCTACCCAGCCTGCTATCTTACAGCACATGGGGACAGCCTGCTCCTGTGACTTTTGGATTTCCTTCTTGAAGAAGGTCCAGTTTTCCTGGACTCCTTTGCCCCTCAGGACCATCTCCCAGGGTACTTTCTCAACCAGCCCAAAGTCTGTTCTTCAGAAATCCAAGGTAGCAAATTTGCTGACCCCCCCCCCCCCTTACTTCACCAGAGATCAAAAACTCTGTCATCTCATGGTCACCATGCCCAAGACAGTCTCTGACCACCATATCTCCCACCAGTCCCTCTCTGTGTTAGAAAAGAGCAGGTCTAGCAGGGCACCTCCCTGGTAGGCTCACTCACCAGTTGTGTCAGGAAGTTATCTTCCACACACTCCAGGAACCTCCTAGACTGCTTTCTCTCTGCTGTGTTGTACCTCCAGCAGACATCCAGTAGGTTAAAGTCCCCCACAAGAACAAGAGCTAGCAATCATGAGACTTCTGCCAGCCTCTTGCAGAGTGCCTCATCTGCCTCCTCATCCTAGTTGGGTGGTCTATAAAAGACTCCCACCAGGATATCAGCCTTGTTGTCCTTACCCTGGTCCTCACTCACAAGCACTCAACCTTATCATTACCATCAAGTTCAATACAATCAAAGCACTCTCTGATATACTGAGCCACCCCCCTCTGCCTCTCCTTCCTTGCCTATCCCTTCTGAAGAGCTGATAGCCTTCAACTGCAGCACTCCAATCATGAGAGAAATCCCACCACGTTTCTGTGATTGCAATTACATCATAGTTCCCTGATTTATAATGGCTTCCAGCTCCTCGTGTTTATTTCCTATGGTGCATGCATTGGTGTAAATGCACTTCAGCTGGACTTTTAATCTCACCCCCAGCCCTGGCAAGCTGCCCCTGGGCTCATCTCCAGCTAGTCTGGTTATAACACCTTCCCCCTTCAAACCTAGTTTAAAGTCCTCTCAACAAGCCCCGCCAACTTCTGGCCTAGAATCATTTTCCCCCTTTGAGACAGGTGAACACCATCTGATGCCAGCAGGCCTGGAGCCATATAAACCTCCCCATGATCAAAAAAATCAAAATTAAACCTATGACACTAGCCTCTGAGCCATGAGTTCACTCTGTGGATCCTCCTCCTCCTCCTTTCAGTATTCTTCCCCACTACTGAAGGGATTGAAGAAAAAACTACCTGCACTCCCAATCCTTCAATCAATCTTTGTTTTCCTCTTGTGGTTTTTTTATGATTTACACAATGTCCAACTAAGCATTCATTTGTCTAGAAGAAAGTGTAAGTTCTCATGGAGTAGTTTGCTCTAATATAAGAGACTTAATTGTATGAGGAACTGAGAGCAAATGGAAGCAGAAAAGGAACTAAACTGCAGTTTATGATCACACCTTTCTAGATCTATATTCAAGGAGAAGAATTCCTGAGGGAAGATCTGACAAGACATGAAGTATAAAGACTATACACATTGCCTTCAATAATTTCTATCCAAAAGCCCAGAATAATAAGGTTGTTTGTTAGAAATGAAAAAGCAGCACATGTTCTGTGAACCAATGACCTTCTATTACCAGCAGCAGCTTAGTTTCACTGCTGACATAATAAATTTTGTTGTATCACAGTCTCTTTCACATTTACTGACCTGGAAACCAGCACCTTCTGTGGTGCACAGACCATATCAGGATTTTAGTATGCATCTTGGGGACTTTGGAATGGAAAAAAGGAGGTTGTAGAGTATGAAAATGTACAAACTGCTGAAGAGGTGGAGAAAAAATAGATGGCTTTGAATCCCATCCCTTCACATGGAAGTAGCTGGATTTAAAAGGAATGGAGACTTGCAATACAAATAATTTTCTTGGATACTATGGGAGCTGAAACTGCTGACATTATAAATATCATGGAAGCAAGTTAGTTTTTAATTAGTAAATTCTAGGAATAGTGTAATTCCAAGAAAATTGAGAAACATGAAAGATTGAAGGAGGAGAGAAAGTCCTTTGAAGAATTTTGATTGATCTTAAAATCAAATGCGTTCCTTCTACATTTCAGCAGGTTCTGTTATATTTGAAAATACAGTTCAGAATCAAAGCTGAAAAAATCTCAGTCAACTTCATTCAGAGCACAAATACTAAGCAAACAACCCAGAAGAAAACATGGAAAATCAATATCCAGATATTTTTAATGGCATACAGATACTGCCCACAGAATCCAAGCTTGAATTCTCAGAATCCTGTACTTAATGCATTCAAAAATACTCTAGGATTGATGAAGCAGAAGTTCAAAGGGATGTGCAATTGTCTAAATCCTTGGGAAACAATTAAACCAGATGGGACAATCAACTGAAAGGGCATATCCATGAAGAATGAAGGATTGGTTCAGCCAAGGAACACACACAGAATTTAAACAATCTTTCAAAAGGACAACAGTCTTGTTTACAAAAATTTGTGTGATGAAAAATCTACTGTACAGCTTCATGAACTATTGCAATGGTGAATTAGCCTCACTAGGAAAAAATTGAACATTAGTTCTGCTTCTGAATTTGCCTACTTTCAGCTGCCAACTATTTGATCTTTTTCAGTCTTTCTTTGCTAGACTGTGGGTTCAATTATATGGCTATAGTAATAAAAACTATGAAATAAGTGAAAATACCTTTAAATATAAACATTATACCGTAAAATATCAACAATCTGAATTGACATTTTATAAATGAAAGAGTCAAGTGGAAGCAGAATTGTATGTTTCTCAGAAGTTTACTATTTACCTTTCAATAATCCCTTTTTAAAATTATTTTTCAACTTACAGTTTTCAATGACATCCAAGGCATTAGGAAGTTTTATTGTAAGTGAATGGTTTGGTACACAAATATTCACTGCAATCTTTCTACATTCTTATTTTGGAATTTGTAGTGGTTTATATTTTTAACTTAACTTTAATTTGCTTAAAATTAAAATTAGGTTTTCGAGATCAATTAGTTTTGAAACAGTCTGTGAACACATCTCCATGTTTAATTGCTTTACCAAAACAAAATTCTGCTGGGTAAAAATTCCATTCTTCTGTGACACTTGTTCAAGTGTATGATTTTGAGTGGGTTTTGGGTTGTATTTTTTTTTCCTGGCAATTATTTATCTGTGAGTTGATAATATGTCAGCAACTTAAAAAACCCACAACGAATAATACCAAATAGTTTTCTTGTTACATTGAATTTTTCTTGGCATCTTGTAATACTGTCCAGTACACAAATACTGAATGACTTCACTTGAATGTCTTCAAAATTTTGGGCTTTTTTCAGTGGAAATCCTCTGCAATCTATGTCTAACTTTTGAGACATTACAAAAACAATCAGAAGATTTTGCAGATGTTTAACATCTTGCATATTATCACAGAATCACAGAATCATTTGGGTTGGAAGGGACCTCTGGAGGTCGTCTAGTCCAACCCCCCTGCAGTGGGCAGGGACATTCCCAACTAGATCAGGTTGCCCAGAGCCCTGGCAAGCCTCACCTTGAATGCCTCCAGGGATGGGAACTCAACCACCTCCCTGGGCAACCTGTCCCAGTGTTCCACCACACTCATGGTGAGGAACTTTTTCCTAGTATCAAGTCTAAATCAACTCATCTCNCTTCTGGGCTGCCAGCGTGCACTGTTTGCTCATGGCCAGTTTCTCATCCACCAGCACCCCAAGTCCTTTTCTGCAGGGCTGCTCTCTATCATCTCATCCCCCAGCCTGTATTGATAGTGGGGATTGTTCCAGCCCAGGTGCAGGACCCTGCACTTGGTCTTGTTGAACCTCATGAGCTTCACCTGGGCCCACTTTTCCAGCTTGTCCAAGTCCTTCTGGATGGCATCCTGCCCCTCCAACTTATCAACAGCATCCCATAGCTTGGTGTCATCTGCAAACTTGCTGATGGTGCACTCAATGCCACTGTCAATATCGTTTATAAAAATATTAAACAGTCCAGGCCCCAGTACTGAGCCCTGAGGGACACCACTTGTCACTGATCTCCAGCTGGACATCAAGCCATTGACCACTACCCTCTGGATGTGACCATCCAGCCAGTTCCTTATCCACTGAACAGTTCATCCAATCAAATCCATAGCTCTCTAACTTGGCCAGGAGAATGTTGTGGGGGACTATGTCCAAGGCCTTGCAGAAGTTCAGATAGATCACATCCACAGGTCATCCCTTGTCCACTGAGGTAGTCACAGTATTGTAGAAGGCCACTAGTTTTGTCAGACAGGATGTGCCCTTAGTGAAGCCATGCTGACTGTCATTATCACATGGATTAACAGGCATCTGATGTTGAGGTATGTCAGATGTACGTGCAAACAGAGCACTGAGGAAAGAATCTGCAGTTATTTGAAGGGCATGCATCATGTCCTGGTGTAACAAAGCTTAGAACCAGTTTCTTTTCACTTAGTCTCTCAGTTTCCTGAAGAAGGCACTAGAAAACATTCTCTTTAGAAGTTTCTTCCACAAAAGACCTACTAAACATCAAAATGCAGTTAAAGATTCAGGTCTATAGGCTTCAGCACAGTGTGTGAAGGCACATGATGCATCAGACCTAATGCAGGGCAGCTGTATACTGAGCCAGCAACCTCAATTGTCATTTTCACATAGTCCCTGGCTACATTAGAGCTATTTGTTACGTATTTCAAAATGTTCCTGCAAGTAGGAAATGGACACTTTCGACACTGTCTCCCATAGCATCCTTTTAGATAAAATGTCAAGCATTAAGCTAGATAAAAAAATCATCAGGTTGGTATACAACTGGCTGAGAGATAGAGCCCAGAGGATTGTGGTGAATGGAGTTAATTCAGGCTGGAGGCAGGTGATGAGTGGGGTACCTCAGGGATCCATCTCAGGACCAGTACTCTTTAATATCTTTATAAATGACTTAGATGCAGGACTTGAAAGATTAGTAAGTAAATTTGCAGACAATACTAAGTTAGGGGGTCCTGTGGACTCCATTGGAGGATGTGAGGCTCTCCAGAGAGATTTGGATAGGTTAGAGGTCTGGGCAGTCACAAATCAAATAAAATTTAACAAGAGTAAGTGCCCGGTTTTACACTTGAGGAAGTGTAACCCAAAAATCACCTACTTTCTGGGGAATGTTAGACTGGAATGCAGCACAGCTGAGAGGGATCTAGGAGTAATAATAGACAGTAAAATGAAGATGAGTCAGCACTGTGCCTCAGCAGCCAAAAGAGCCAACCAGATCCTGGGGTGCATCAAGCACTCCATCACTAGCCGAGTGAGAGAAGTGACAGTCCCGCTCTACTTGGCACTGGTGCGGCCTCACCTGGAGTATTGCATGCAGTTCTGGGCCCCACAGTACAAGGACATGGAGTTGCTGGAGAGTGTCCAGAGGAGAGCCACAAAGGTGATTAGGGGCTTGGAGGGGAAGTCATATGAAGAAAGACGGAATTCACTTGGCCTGTTCAGTCTGGAGAAGAGAAGGCTGAGGGGGAATCTCATTGCAGTTTCTAACTTCCTCAACAGAGAGGGAGGAGTGGGGGCTGGGCTCTTCTTTTTAGCGGACAGTGACAGGACACAGGGAATGGTATGAAGCTGTCCCAGGGGAAATTCAGGTGGTGGAGCATTGGAACAGGCTCCCCAGGGAGGTGGTCATGGCTCCAAATCTTGTGGAGTTTAAGAGACGCTTGGACAATGCCCTTAGTCACCTCGTGTGATCTTAGGGTTTTGTCCTGTGCCTAATGGGAGTTGGACTTGATGATCCTTGTTGGTCCCTTCCAACTCGGGTCGTTCTATAATTCTATGGCTCCAAGCTTCCCTGGCCTCCTTGATAAGGTGGCTGCCTGGCCCTCACCTTCTTTGCCCTCTGGGGGCACTTAGTCCTTTAACACAAGGGTGTGCCTGCGATTCATGTGTCTAACATAGGCATCTAATTTAGACATGATTCATAAAAGCGGGAGTCTGCATTCCCTTTACAACAAACAGAATAGGTGCCTTCAAGGATTTCTGAGCAATTAAATGCCTAAAATAGCCTAGAGAAGATAATATATATTCTTGCACTTCTCTTCCACTCTCACACACATTTATGTATGTACCAAAAGATAAACTTTGCAACATCAAAGTCTTTTATTTAGAGTAAGATCTTTCTGGGCCCTAAGTTTTTGTACACTAAACATCTGCAAAATCTGCCTCCCAACAGTTTTGATTATGTCTGTTAAAACCTAGTAAAACCAGTACCAGAGTGAATGCCCTACATTTGCCACACAGTAATAATAAATGATTATGCAGCACAGGCCAGTTAGTTGTGCTTCAATGTGAGCCTGCTCCCAAAGCTGCTTCTGTATTTTATCCAAAATGTCTTTAAACTAAAAAATATTCCAGTACCCTTAGAAAACACAAAGCATATATGCTGATATATGCATATATAAGGTTACATATCACTATCATGACCTTCAAATAAATTACCTGAATCTGAAGGGGAAAGAAGCACTATCAGTCAGGTTTCCTGCTATTCCTTTTCAGATTGAGTGTCAGATCAAGTCTACCCTATGGGATCCAAGAGCACTTCGCAGCCTCCAAGTCTTAATGTATGCCTGCCATGGTGTAATGTGGAGTCAGAGGCCAGAACTTTCCTTCTATGCCACCAGGGAGCTGTAGAAGCTGCCTTCTACCTCCATTGGAAGCAACATAAGCATGCAGGCCAAAAGCAAGCTACCGGTGAGGTCCCTGTTCTGAAGATCTGAAGATTCAGGATGCCAGGGGACCTTCCTTGCAGTATTAAGTGCAACCTTGGGATCTTTAGACACAAGAAAGCCTCTAATCTATGCCTGATGGGTCTTGGCAAAAATGATCCTTGAGCTGCTCAGCCTGGGCTAGTTTTTGACACACCCAGAGAGAGAACTGGAAACAGCCAAAGAAATCCACATGAACAGATATTCAGTGAGCTGAAGGAAGGGAAATCAGACTCTTAATTTCGTACTTACTGCTCTTGGCAGCGAAGTCGTCCCTTGAATCTTGTCCATAGTTTCCGAAATGCGTTTAATTTATCTTTTGTGCAAAAGCTGCTGGAATGCGGAGGAGCAATGTTGATCTCACACCCTTGGACCACCAGCACATGGTGGACCACAGAGCAGATAGTCCTCCGAGTCCATCAACCGGAATCTCACATTACTGGATGGTATTGCATCATTGTGAAACCCTCTACTGCTGCCATGCTGCTGTCGTGAGAAGTTCATCTAGCTTTGTTTTTTATCTCTAAATTATAGCCCTGACCACACCCTCAGTGGGTGAATGTAACAAAAATTGAACCCTCAATTACTCTCCTATCTCCCACTGAACAACAGTTCAGAGGATTAGTGAGCTGTAGGTGGTTCATGCAGGTTGAGCTAATTTTCATTATTTCTACTTTAGGTCTTGTTATGACTCTTAACTGGTTCCATAACCAATTGTGCACCTTATGAAAGTGTACTTTATTTCTTATTATTTTGATCTTTCTCCTGGAAAGGATGAACAATTACTGCTAATGTAAAATGAGCAACCTTGGCAACAGATAGTCCTGACTAATCGAATTCCAGGCTTGAAGTTGTGATAAAAATCTCAAGTGAAAACAACATGAATCTTTCTATTGTAGCTTTACCTAAAGTCTAAAGGCACAGATATACTGCAGTCCTAGAATTCCATAGGCATATAATCCTACTCAGCCCTTTACTAGAGAATGATTAGCATAAAGCCCTACAAAATCTCTCTATTTCACAATACTAAGCTGTTTTCAGTGCATTCCCAGATGTCAAATTCCTTCTACATTCCCAATGCAGGAGCCAAACTCTTCAGCTTCTCTCTTTGACAATTTCTACTGTGCACAGAGAGATGCATGATTACAAAAATCTGTGGTGGCTTAACTGAATATGAAAGTAGGACAAAGATATAATAACATGAAGTATTAACCACTAATTCAGTGAAAATTTAGCACTGTGATAAGCGGTGCATAATCATAGATGTGCTTAAGTCATTGCTGAAATATAATGCCTGAGACATGCAGAGGCAAACTAAGGAGAGCTGAATAATGATCAGCACTGCATGGCCATTTAACTCAATTAATATTCTCTCATTATTACCATTAGCAAAAGTAAACAGCTGTTGTTTGTAAATATCTCATTTTTAGACTGCTTATTCCAATACTTACCACACTGCTAAAAAACTTAGCACCTGGAGGCACAGGATCACACCAATTTCTTAGTTGTCATTTTCTTCTCCCCGTAAAGTAGGCTTTAAAAGTGGAAATGTGAAGCAAGCTCACTTAAAACCTTCACTAGCCAGGAGATAAACAAACCCACTGGGTTTTTTATGCCATGACATTCAGAAAATCTCCTGTTTCTGTTTTCTGGGTTTAATTATAGAAGTCAGAAATACTGAAAAGGGAGTGTAACAATGACCAAACTTATGAGTCAAAATAACATGCAGTAAATTATTTACAACAGATGCAGCTCTACCTCAACAGAAACGTACAGGGGGAATAAAATATATGCAAAGAGACAATCAGAACGAGCTCTTTGCAAGATTCAGGCAGGCAGAAGGCAAGCACTGCAGTAATGTTTTTGAGTCCTGTTTTCAGTGCTAACTACAAGTAGGAAACAAGGCACTCCTCTAGTAGAGCAGGTTTACTGAGAAGCTTTAGATGGCTGCTTTAATTCTTAGAGGGGCAGTCATTAAACTGCTGGTATTCTACAGCCTCTGCAGGGATGAGCCAAACTAAGCTCAGAGATGGGAAAGAATCAGGCTTATGGGAACTCTGCCTTTTAACTTTAAATTCCAGCTCCTCTAAACCTACCTGACATCCTTCTCTGAATCATCCTCCTTTCAGTTATTAAGTGTTCCTAAAACATCTGTTAGGTCTGTTTAAAAATCTCAGAGAAAGAAACTTGGTAGCAATTCTTACTTACATACCATCTCAGTTTCAATATATATTTTAATGTATGTGATTATCAGCTCAGAAATAGCCAAGACTATAGGTGAACTCACATATATCATTGTGAACACCACAACCTAGGAGAAGGGAAACATAATTCAGATGCAGTGATTTTATTTGACTTATTTTGCTATTACACTCCTGACCACTGTAGTTAGAAATGCATAATACCACAGGTTTTCAAGCACACTGCACATGGTGCTTTCTAATCCTAAGGATTGATATGGGAAAATAACAGATATGTAAATATTGTAGAAGGCAGAGACAGGCAACAGTCCATGTCACCACATGAATGAAGGGCATCTCCTTCTTATCCATGACTTTACTTGAAAACCTGCATGGGAAAAGTGCTCAGAAAGATGTATACTTCAAAAGGATGATGTTCTGGCACAAAGTTAAGGGGCTATGGATGGCTCTCAGTGGGATACTGGCACTAATCCCAGTCTCTTATCTCTGTTCAAACACCACTTTAATTGGCATACACACCTCACTGAGGATGTTTATGGCATACTTCACAGACATGCACAGCCAGAGAGGTCATGTTTCGAACCTGTAAATTACTCACACATTTTTACATTGTAAATAAACCTGTAGATTTATTGCACAATAGTAAAGCATGTGCTTTTTGAACCAAAAGCTCAGCATCACACAACACTTTAATCTTCCATTTAAACATACAAAGTCCTACAACACAACTCTGTTCAGCTAGCAAAGCTACATAATGATTTAATTTATTAAGAGTCCTGGCTACGCTGTTCTTAAGGGTGTTACCTACAGCAAGAACAATGGCAGTGGTTCTGGTGTTGTAACATTTAATCACTTTAACCTGTTCTCAGCACAGCAATAGCAAGCAGTAACCTAGAACAAAATGAAGGAATCATTTAAGGAACATCACATTTAATCACAAATGCATGAAACAGTAAAGGAGAGGGTCTCACACAAGTAATACAGGTATGAATCAGAAATCTGTGATATCACTTTGATGTAATTTTTCCACTAACTGTGCCACACAATCCAACACACAGGAAGACTGTATGCAGGACAGGCATTGCACCATATAGTAATGCAGTTTGGATTGAAGTTGTTAGGTTCGGAAGAGGCAGAGCAGGGTGTTCTGTACAAATATGCACTTGTCTAATTACATTAGTTTACAGGTCAGAAACTCTCCTGTAATTATTTGTCCACATGCCAGCAGTCTTTTGTTGTAATTCATTTTTATGCTGTTTGTTTCTATTTCACTTGGTTCCATTGAAAACAGTATCATTACTTCCAGACAGAGTGGGTTTTGTGCTACATGTCTTAGCCTTTCAAAGTGTCATATACACTCGAGTTGGTGTAACTGGGCATCCTTTAGGTACGCTCTTGTGCACAGTTAGCCACAAGTTGTTATCTAAACATGGTCAGATAAGGTTCTTTGTTTGCCACAGGGGTTCCTCATCGCAATGGAGATTCAAAGGTTATCACTGCATAATGACTCAAAGCAAGTGAAGTTCTCCTTAAGTTTGGAATTTATTATCTACTACCCAAATGAGCTACAGATTATGTAGCACACTTGATTCAAGACAGAAAGTTTATAACTTTTTATTGCTGTTCAATTTATCAATGTGTGTTAAATCTTAAGTCTGTTACTTTAAATGATCAAGGGGCTATGGGAAAAAATTGGAACATAGGAAGTTCCATCTGAACATGAGGAAAAACTTCTTTCCTTTGAGGGTGACAGAGAACTGGAACAAGCTGCCCAGAGAGGTTATGGAGTCTCCTTCTCTGGAGATATTCCAAACCTGCCTGGACACATTCCTGTGCGACCTGCTCCAGGTGAACCTGATTTGACAGCAAGGTTGGTCTAGATGATCTCCAGAGGTCCCTTCCAACCTCTACCATTTTGTGATTCTGTGAAGTGCTATTTTTATTAAAGGATTTCAAATTGTCAGGAAACAGTATTTTTAAATAGTCAGAGGAGGTAACTTTGAATTTTACATCTGAACATGTGATTTTTTCACTTACAGAGGGAGCAGATAGCGCATTGTTGGTTGTTCTGAATGGTACTGAACTCCTACAGCATCAGCTAAAACAACATGATAATCAAAACACAGTGACAACTAAGGAAACAGAGGAAGGAAATCTGTATCAAAACCTGATGTTGAATTAAAATAGACCAGCAGTAGTGTGTAAGCTTTCAAACAGATGAGATCCTTAGCATACCAGCAGCGGTTTCAGAAGAAGTCAAGTCAATCAAGTCAGTTGGACTTGATGATCATGAAGGTCCTTCCAACAGTGATTAATCTATGACTCTATGATTCAAAGAATTATACCAAACTTGCAACCATTACAGATCATGTGTATTCTCTGACTGCAAATTTCACCCATCTCAGACAAAATACTAAAGTAAGTTAATTCAGTTATACAGAAAAAGGAGGTTCTTTTTAAATTAAAGTTGTTTTTTCTAATATCTTCAAGTATTTTGGGGAAAATTTCACCACACTGAAAAATTTTCACTTACCTGTCTTGCTTCTAGATAAGACTAACCAGCAAAAGAAATAAAGTTGGAAACAAAATCATTCTTGGCTTGTAAGACTAAATGCATGTCCTCAGTAGGCTTGCAGTTCATTGTCTAAACTGTAATGTTTTGGTAGCTTTCAGCGAACTTTTGGCTGGTTATCTAGACACCACTGATACATCTAAAGATAGATGAAAATGTAGTTATCTAACTAAAACAGACATCACCTGAAACAAATAGCTTATTCTTGCTGTAAAACAAACACAAGCAGCATATTAACAAGATGCACAAGCTCTTCTTCTTCACCCTTTCATAATTTTTAATTTGTTTAATAAGTAATGAGAAAAAAATTAAAATTAAGAGTTTAAGGAATAAAACTCTACTATTTCCTGAATTCATTCCATGCAATCTTTAATAAAAGAGCTTACACACAGATTCTTTCTGGTTACTAAAATGAAGTCAGCTTATGTTTCTTACATATTTAAATGGCCCCAGCACCAGAGACATATAAAATGTTATACTTAATTTTGATCCCTGTAAAACATTATTACAGCACACACTGTTACTATAAATCTTTTCCATATGTCACCCTATGACACCATAACATCCATTCATGCTGTGGTTTGGGCCTGGCAGGCTCTGGTATGAAGTTTCAGAAAAGCTCCTCCCACTGAGGTGTTGGATTTTTTGTTTTTGTTTTCAGAGAGAGAGAGAGAGAGAGAGGGAACATAGCAAAGAAGCTCGCGAAGGGCATGGGAGGTTCCCCTGAAGGATGCAATGACTCCTGGTAGAGCCCCATGGGTATAATTCCCTGCAGGAGGACACCATGTTGTTTCAAGGGAGGACAGTCAGGGGTGATTTCCCCTGAAGAGGATGGAATGGCAGGAACATCATGGACTGGACTGCCTCTCACTCCCCAATTTCCTTCCCAGTTCTGCACAGCACGGGGGGGAGGAGCTATCTCAGTAGTCAGGCTTGGGAGATGGGAAGGATGGGGGAAAAGGGTTTTATGTAAGCTTTGTACATATGTGCTCTCACCCTACCCTGATTAAGTTGTTGTTTTGATTATGGTTTTTGTTTAAATTAAATTTTGTTTTTCTTCTTGTCTGGTCTGTCTTTTGCCCATGAGCATAACTGGTAAACAAGTCTTTCCTGTCCTTAGCCAGACCCTTAAGCCTTTCATTGCATTTTCTCCTTCCCATTTCTTCAGATGGGGGTAGGGGAGGGCAAAGGGCTGCATGGTTTACTGGCTGGGGTGGCTAAACCACAACATCATTATAGAACTCAGTAAAGAACACTGTCTACTGCTATGCACTGTCAAATATTTCTGGCAGTATTGGGAACTGACTACAAAATCAAGTGTTAACCTACACATTCTGAGCTTGCAAATAATACACAACTGATTGTACTTCCATATAGGCTGCAGAGACAATCACTCACTTTTTTCTGATTTGTATTTAAGAGTAAATTTTCTATAACAATATGAAAGAAAATTAATAACTTATTTATCTAGAGAGGAGGCTAGTAGTTATTTGTAATCATATTAATCAAAAGATCACTGAAAAGGTCAAAGTTAATTATTGCGAAGTGCACAAAATCTAAAATATAGGGACTTTCCACAGTACATTATACTAAGTCAACATATCATAGATTAAAAGCTGTAAAGCCAAAATTTTCATTTAAAAATTTAGTGTTTCTGACATCATCTTCCACCATTCCATCAATTCTTCTTTCTCCTCTTCTTTTCTTTCAGACAATGACTCCAGTTCAAAATCAACCTGAGTCACAGAAAAAATAAAAAAAACATCAGTAAGACTTATAGAAAGATAGAAGTGTAGGCTTTTAAGAGTCATTTATTGAAAGAAGTTGCTTAACACAGACATGGGGCTTAAGGAGGTAGCTTCCACTTTCGGGTAGGTTTACTCCTAAGTGTCTTAAGGCTGATTTAAATATGTGCAACACTAGCATATCACTACAATAAACTTATCCAAAATTATTCAAAAAATATGGGACAATGAAGTTAAAATTGAATAGCCAGCCACATAAATCATCTACCATCTAATGAAAATTATCATCAGCTTATTGCTGTCTAATACCTAGCAATGCAGACCCCCAGCATATCAAAGCAAGTATTCAATTTTATGTCATCTGACACATAGCTCATGAGCTCGGCTATGATGTGCTAGTGTAGTATATCCTAGCATATGATACATACTAGAGAAATAAACATATATTTTAATTGTTAAGAGTGGAATCCACACCTGTACAGAGCACGAAATAAAAAATGCTTTTGAATTCTTGTATGCAGCCTAGATCTTGGGATTTACCATACATGTTGGGTATCTTCACAAAGCAATGCTCCATCACTGTCTTTCTGCAGAGCTGAACACCAGTTTTAACCTATGCAGGTAGTCACTTGACAATTCAGATTAAAAATATCATGTCTTAATGAAAAGCTCAGTATCTCTTACTTTTTATGTTGCACTATTTAAAGATATTCTGTAATCCTCTAGCTTGTTGGCTACTCACACAACAGCCAATAAAAAAAAACGTTTAAGTATCTCAATATTACCTTTCTCTGTGTCTTTATATTTAAAGTAAGACCAGCAGAAGATGATGGTTTAAACTCATGAATTAGTTTACAATGAGATTATTCTCAGTGATGATTTAAACTCAGAAATGAGTTAATGAGTTTGTTATGACTTGTGCAGCAAGTACTAGAATAGTAGATTTCCAGACTGTCTTCTAAATGAGCATATTCTGAAATATTCCGAAAAATCACTTCCTGTATACATGTGTACCATGAAAGAAAAAAAGGAAGAAGAGACTTTATAGTCAATAAACCCTACATATGAGCACTTACCACAATTGCTGGGCTAAAGGGCACAGCCACTTTTTTTGTTATTGCTAAATAGCCTGGTGCTGAGGCTGTAAGTTTGTAATTTCCAGGCACAAGCAATCTCCAGTAATCACCATCCTTGGCTGTAGAGAAGAAGAAGAAAAAAAAATCCCATTAAGTATGTATAAAACTACACAGCTAAGAAGTGACTATGTATCTTGCCAGAGCCTTTTGTATTCCTGTCAGTCTTTTCCTTTTGTCTGTCTGAAAGCATTCTTCTGTAATGGCTGTATAAATATATCATTACAGATTTTCTTCTGTTTAGGTAACCAAACCACAGATTTAAACTCTGAAGTTGTGCTGTAACCCCCATGAAAAATTTTGCATTCTGAGGCTGAAAGCTCTCCAGTACACCGAAGAAAAGGAAAATATGGGACATTATTCTACCTTAGAAGCATCTCTTGGGCAATGTACAGCTCCTGTTAACTGTCTGAGATTTAGTTTGCGATGCAGTTTGAATTTTTAATGTCACTCAGTATTCTGAGTAAATACATTTTTATCTCCACAAATTTAAACAAGTAGGACCACCTTTCTCAATTTATCTTGCAGAGAAAGCTATAAATAATCACTTCCAAAATATTCCACAAGTATCACCCCTGAAACATCACTATGTACATGTTTCAGTATCCAGGCAATGTCTACGGCTTTTTTCTTCTGTTTAGCTAAACAAAGAAATGAAGAAATGAAAGTCTGAACTGCTCCGGTCAAAGTCTCCTGCAAGATCCCTACTGCATTAAGTGTTACTGCAGATCATCTTTTTCAGTTACAGAATAAAAATGCATCATCCTCTTCTCTAGAAATGACCCTCACTCATTCTCACAAAGATTCCACTCCTGCTTGCACCAGCAGTGGACATTTATCTAATTTGTCAAAGGCTAATACACTGAACTTCTCTATCCCCAGAAAACACCGCAAGGCTGTTTTAAAGGTCAGTTAGCAGTGCCATTTAAGGTGTGGCCATGCTCTTACTGCTAGTTCCTTAAACGCTTTTTCAGCACATCTGCAGCTACACAGTGCACAGAGGGAAATATTTCTTATGTGACTGCAATTTGCATGGTCAAAAAATGTCAGTAGTCAGTCCAGTTGTCTCCAGACCTTTCTCTTCATAAAACAGAAAGGAAAAAAATACTGCTGCAGAGCTATGATAATGATCTATTCTAATTCCTGGCACTGGAACAAAGCTGAATTTTAACTCATGAACAAAGGAGCAAGAGAGAAAAAAATCCAAATAATATTTATTCTTCTTTTTGAATGTGCTAGCATTCAAGCATTTGTTTTCCTCAATGTTTTTACAAGACACAACTTCCAGGCTTACATATATACAATGATATGAGAGCATGAGTAGATGTTTTTCTGTAGAAGCATAAGCTGTAATACTGCATGCATCGCTCTCTCTCATACAGCAAAATACATCTTTGCACAGTTTATTCCCCTTTTATTATTCCCTGAAAATTTATTTCTAATCTCTGTATTTTTTGCCTCCTTATATACAGTGAAAGAAGGTGACTAATGTTATTACAGACTGTTCTACAGCTTGGCAGAAATGTTGGCCTCTCAGTTTGTGAGAACAAACACAAATTGAAGCCAACTGAAGGGTCTACCAGTCCTGTTTCTTAGTATTCTGAGACTCTGTAACAGTATAGTGAGACATATCATTGAGAAAATGGCCATAATGTAAGCTCATGCATAAAGTAATGACATTTTATCATTGTTTTCCTAATTAGTAACTTGTGCAAACAAAAAATTGTCATTCAGAATAGGAAAGCACAGGTTTACAGGGAAGACTGCAAGTTGGCATTGTGCAAGTTACTTTTGAATTCATTCCCAGAATAAAGCAGACCACCACCCAAGAGATGACACAATTTTCTATAAACATCAACACTTAAGCTAATAAAATCTGAAATAGCTCCAGAATGGCAACCACAGGAGGTAGCAGTATATTCCAGCACTTCCTATTTTGCTGAGATACAATACTCACCTGATGTAATGTCATGGCTTATCCCCTCCACAGAAATTGTAGCATTTGCTATTGGATTGCCCTGAAGATCTTTAACAAACCCCTTCACTCCTCGATGAATCTAAAATATATAAAGTTAGCAACACATAGGAAGTCACTGGGAAATTCTTAAGAGAATATGGCCATTTTTGTCAGTGAAATATCTCTTACTATATCTAACGATGCTTGTTATGGATACCAGAGTCTACAGGCCAGCAAATATCAAGGATAATTACTAGGCATCATAATGGAACAAACAGTGAAGAGGAAAAATAATTCAGCTGGTAGTTATACTACTCATTTCTCTGTGCAAAGGAAGCACTTCTCTGAAATATGCAGCAAATCATAATGTAAGTGAACACTGACATGAAAGTCTGGCAGGAGGGATTAACAAATGTGCTGAAAACTTTGAAAGACAGCCTGAAAAGTTTCATCAACTGTAAGACTAGGGCTAATAATGCACATAACTGCTTAGAAGTGAAACATTAACAAGGTTAAATTTAGGCATTTGGATTTTGATGAACAATCCCTATGTGAGATGCTTAGGCCCTCTATTGTGCACCCAAAATATCCATGTCTTTGATGTAGGACCATGTAGAGTTAAAATACTCTCCTAGCATATATCAAATGAAAATCAAATGGAGAGACCTGACTTGCTGGTATTTCTTAAGGGAGGTCTGAAAGCAGACTGAGCTCTTCAGAGGCAAGAGACTGAAGATCATCTGCCCTTTCACAGCATGACATAGGGTGTTCTCAGCACTAGAGAGAAAGGGACATTTTGAACCTGTGAGATGTACCTCATTGGGAGCCTTGAAATTAAGTGGGAAGGTACTGTGAAGGTCAGGCTTCTCTATGATTCTGTGGTATTTGAAAAGACTTGTGGATCACAATTTTGATGTTCTCCTTTATGAACCTGTATAGCATATTCAGCTGCTATAATTTAATTCATCAGATTCCTCTAATTTACACTGTGGGAAAAGCCTGACACAGATCAGCTTCGAAAAGCAGAAAGTACATATTTGTACTGTCCTCAGCAATCACAGGGGAGCTGGAGAATAATGCTGGGCCTCTTACCCTATAGGAGCATAATAACCAATGCCAGATAGACCATCTGAACTTCAAGGATAAAGCTAGCAGCTCCACGGGACCAAAGGAAGCTGGCAAAATAATCTCTAACACTTTAGTAATTTTGAAAATGTAGTGACACCATAGTTTTCCATGAGTCAGAAGAAATTAACCCATGTGCAAAGGAGCTGAACAGTTTGAGATGGATCTCACAATAAACAGGTAAAAACCTGCAGGGCAGGTACAGCTTTTTCCTCTGCCCCCATACAATTTACTAACAGAACAGTATAATTCAATCATTTCAAATATTCAGATATTTCCCATTTCTGGCTGACTAAAACATTTCTGCACAACTAAGTTCTGAAAGAAATGAATGTATGAATTGACCAGCTTGGCTAACAAAGTATGTTTCTGATCTTGCAATGCCAGGTGTGCAGCCACTAATGATATCAGATATATGATCTTTAACTAGAGTATCCAGGCTTCAGAAAGTCAATACTCCCACAAATGCTTGGAAACACCAGAAACACCATTACAGTGCAGCCTGGTACATTGCATGAAATGATTAAAAAAAACAAAACAAAACAAAAAATCAACCAAAAAAGCAACCCATCAGACACATAGAGATCTATCTCAGGAGTCTTAACTTCTAACAATCCATTAGCACAAGATTATCTAAATCTGTGACTACACTTTACACTTTTAAACAGATTTTGCATAATTTTTAATGAAATCATCACACTGACAGCTCTACATTGAGTATCAGCAACTTATGCAATCAGAGAGCAGTGGAGCATCTAGAAAATCAGGATTACAGATGTTTCCCTGATGTTACACTGAACTGACAGGCAGCTGCAGTCTAACCCAGCTGTCTAGGCTCCCTGTACATCCAGAGTGATTCATCCCATGTCTGTACACACACTTTCATATCTGTAGAGGACAATCCATCTCTCAGTATTCATATCAGTGATGGGGAATGAATTATATACTCTGGTGACGCATATTTCCTTTCACTGAGGAAGTCAACCCAAATCATTTAAATTAAATGTAAGAGCTTAAGTAAGGTAAAGTGAATTCTATACTACATCTTCTCTCTTTTCTCCTCTTCAACATATTTATAAAGATTACACAGGATTTACCACCTTAGAGACACACAAGACTCATGGAGTACTAGTTGGAATAATATGAAATTTTGAATTAGATGTTCATACAGCACAAAGTTTAGAAGTTTCATGTACAGTAACTAGAGTTTTGCTATCCTCTTTTTTTTGTTACCTGCTCAATGTAATTGATAAGGGAGTTCTTGTTATCTTCCCAGTAGCCCTTCAGAGTTTCTTCAGGTGGGAATTTTTCACAGCTAAGCTCCACCGTGATTTCAAAGCAGTTGCTGCTGAGGTAATTGAAGTCCTGCATTCCTGCAATGCCAAACAAGAGAGTTAGTGAAGCATTATACATTGTCCTGATGTAAATAAAGGGAGCACAGGCTCTTAAGAAAATAATAGCTATAAATACAGTTGGTGCAGTTCCATTTATTCAGCTTAGTTCTGTAATCAAGAGGCATTAAATCAGAGAAAACAACACAACAATTAATTCCTTAAAATGCTGTCTTCTGTTCTGCAGAGTCTGACTGCTCACAAAGAAGTAGTTTTATAATTTTAAAAATGGCAGTAGTACATTCAGCTGCTGCAAAGGAGAATGAGTGCAGATACAAGCCAAGAATCATCTCTTGTGTTTTTATTAACTTAACCTCTAACCTTCGTGGAGATTCTGTGAACAAATATCACTACTGATATTTAAAGCTCCACTGTAGAACTGCTTGGGAGTTTTGTACTGTAACAACAGAATACTGTTACACATTTAGATGTAGTTACTGTACTTTACACTAAGTTAACAGCCATGTTTTAATGAAAGATTCATTTCTTTAAAAAAAAACAAACAAAAAAAACCATGTAGTTTTAATAAGATTCAGAGCTTTACAGATTGCACTTTGGACTAATACTCCAGTCCATGCTAACTAACATTTAGACTGGATGTTAGGAAAAAGTTCCTCACCATGAGTGTGGTGGAAGACTGGAACAGGCTGCCCAGGGAGGTGATTGTGGCCCCATCCCTGGATGTATTCAATGTGAGGTTTGACAGGGCTCTGAGCAACCTCATCTAGTTGGGATGTCCCTGGCCACTGCAGGGGGATTGGACTAGATGAGCTCCAGAGGTCCCTTCCAACCCAAACCATTCTAGGATTCTATGATTCTCCCTCTCTACTCTGCTCTGGTGAGACCTCACCTGGAGTACCGTGTTCATCTCTGGGGCCCCCAGCATATGAAAGACATGGACCTACTCAAGCAGGTTCAGAGGAGAGCTGCAAAAATGATCCAGGGGTTGGAGCACCTCCCTTATGAGGACAGGCTGTGAGAGCTGAGGTTGTTCAGCATGCAGAAGAGAAGGCCCTGGGGGGACATAGTGATAGGTATGGTTGGACTTGATGATCTTAAGAGGTCTCTTCCAACCTTAATGGTTCTGTGATTCTGTGATGTTATAGCAGCCAGTACTTAAAGGGGGCCTTACAGGAAAGATGGGAGGGAGTCTCTATCAGGGAGCGTAGTGATAGGACAAGAGTCAATGATTTTAAACTGAAAGAGGCTACATTTAGATTAGATAACAGAAAGAAATTCTTTACAGTGAGGATGGTGAGACCCTAAAACAGGTTGCTCAGAGAAGCTGTGAATGCCCCATCCCTGGAAGTGTTCAAAATCAGGTTGGATGAGGCCTTGAGCAACCTGGTCTCGTAGAAGGTGTCCCTGCTCATGGCAGGGGGTCTGGAACTATATGATCTTTAATATCCCTTCCAACCCAAGCCATTCTACGATTCTATGAAAGTTTAGAAAACAGTTAACACCTGGCCTGTATATATCTACCTGATGTTGCACCTGGACTGTATACTCCTATCTGACATACATTTTTTGATAGCTGAAACCTAAATTAGTATTTTTTTTCTCTTCAGGAATAGAAAATTATTTCTAGTTATGGCTAAACTATTTCCAGATGAAAGTAAAAAGTGATCACTGTAAAGTAAGAACGGTAAATAATAATAAAGAAAATGAAACATGAAAAAGTCCTTTTGAAAAAGATGTTTATAAAGACTGGCCAAAACATGGGGGGAGGAGTTTTTGAAAAGATAGGGNTGATTTTCAGACTGTGCCTGAGATAGGGTTTCAACTCGGTAACATTTTACAAAAAACTTCATCATTTGCTAAGGAATATTCTTTGTCAAGCTTCTTGGCATGGATTCTAAATATTTATAACTTTCAACAACAACAAAAAACCCCATAAACTTTATTTACATAAAATATTTTCCATGGATAGAGGTTTTTCCCACCCACTCAATGCCTCTGCAAAATCAGTAATCGATGCATTAAGAAAAACATTATTATTAACAAAACTTTAATCATAGGAAGTTAAGAATACATACAGTAGCATATTCACTAGGAAGAAAAACTTGATGGGAAAGATGCATTCTTTTACATTTCTGAGATCCTCCACTTACTACATGGAAATACTGGCTGTTTCCTCAAATTGGTCAACAAATAACCAAAGTGGTTTCCAGTTTTGTGACTGGATCAACTAGCTGTAGAGGGACTGCAGTTGTCCCTAGAAGGGTTATAAATACATTCTTTGCAGAAGAACTAGTGTGATGCACTGGTCTAGAAATGTCCAGAGAGCTAATGTCATATCCAAAAGAGAATACCAAGTGTAACAAACAGATTGAGTCAGGTGGGATTTTGCCAACACGTCAGAGTGAACCTATTTCCTGCCAACCAAGCAATGAGACTCCTAACTACTGATGGGAACAGGGACTTCTCAGATTTCAAAACGAACATTTTTATTTCTAAGCTTTTTATAGTTGTCTGAAAAAAGAGGGCACAGATGGCAAAGGTGGTGTTGGAAGATGGACCATTCAGCAGTACACAGTGAGAGAGCAGCAGAATCATGAGTAAAATCCTGACAGCAGTGCTGACTGCCAGACATCTGCTCCAGATACTAGAACATGCTGTTTTTCTTGATTTTTGCCTTCCTTCTACAAGAAAGAAAGAATCCATGAAGAGGAGAACTGGGAGCTGAAGGGCACAATGTAATTTTACTGTAGTGCATACAACTCTTGGCAATTACTGCTCAAATTCTCAGGAATTTTCTCCCTCCCTCAACCACACAAAGCAAGGCAATACTCATTGATACCCTAGTTTCTTAAGGACAGAATAAAGAAGAAATATATTTTCCAGTTTTGTGCACAATATCATGTTGTATGGTCCAAAGTATATTGGTATCTATTTTTTATAAAATATGAGCTTTACCATATTACTACCACAGATCCTGGTTAGAACTTGGACTCCTGTCTACTAACTTCTGTACAAATAAATGAGAAAAAGAATGGGCTCACTTGGGGAATTTGCAGTCTAACTTAAAATAAGATCCAAAAGGAGGAAATAATTCAAGCTTTACAACAAGTTTTTCCAAAAATGTGCCTTTGGCATGTGCATTTTAGTCAGAATCAAAGCGTTTAATCAAAACAATGGAAAGACTTTTTCATAGCATTTTCCTAACGAAAAACAAGATGAAGTTAAATATATCCATGATTTTATAGTTAATATTTCGTTAAGATAATTTCTAGACTGAATTGAATTTAAAAATCAACTAATAAGCCTTTCAATATTTTGTCTATATTCAGGGTTTTTTCTGTTTTGCCAATGGTGCTTTAATGGTTCCAATTTGAAGCCCATGGAAAGCTTCACACAAAGGGAAATTTTTGCTTTTCAGTTACATTCAGAAATGTCAGCATTTTAACTTACACCCAGTCCCTGGTACCTGTGATACCACAGCAGAGGAAATATGCTGCTCCTGTGAAGACTAGGAATAACAACTCTAAGCAGACGATCACTGGATGTGTGAGACTGCTTCTAATTTCTTCACATGAGCTTAATGGTTTTCCTCTTCTAGTACTCCCTTTACTGTAACAGGAGCAGAGTTAGGCTACCACCTAAGATGTCCTAATGGGTTGAGAGATGCCTACTCATTCCAGCTAAAAATTTAAGTTTCATTCAAAGACTAATTGAATATTAAGAGGGAAATAAACAATAAAACTAGTACATGTGTTCGAAGTTATCTGGTACAAACCAACAAAGCCAATGCACAGACAAATCACTCCAATGCAAGCTCAGTTTCCAGCTCAGGAATATCCAGCTCAGTTATCACTCCAAAGTTTTGTCTGAGTTTAGTAGACACAGAAGACTCAAAGATATAGATATTCCAACACCTTTTCACCTCAGTTTACAAAGAAAACGGTATATTGAAATTCTTAGTAAAAAGGAATAAAATGTCTCATTTCAGGATACTTTCCTGGACTTCTGGAAAATTAGTGTTGCAGTGGCCAGAGTATGTCAGCTGCTCTTTTTCACACAGAAGGTTCTACCAAAGTCTAGGGGAACACTACCTGTAATCAGGCATTAATTAAGTCACAAAGTATGGAGACAAAAGCATCTTCATGGCTTGTTCCCATGGAAATCAAAGGCCAAACTCCCACTGTCAATAACACTGCAAAACCAGGCCTCTCCACTTTTTTCAGGGTTGGATGCTTTCATCATTGAGGTTAAAATGAACAGTCAGTAGCCTGCTCTCTCTCATCAAGGTTTGCTCTTTTTCTAACTAAGAAAACGTCTTAAGCTCTCATGATAACATAGCAATCACTCATCCACTGTAGAACTAGTAAATTCACAAGCCTTGAGTGGAGAAATGCTGTACAAAAAGCAATAAAAAAAACACTTTAGTCATTATCTTGATTAACTTTATGAGGTTGTGTAGACATACTGTGGTGAGTGATCTTTCACTGATTTAGCCTTAACCACCCCAAAAGCTGTGAATAACCTGGTGGTGTTCCAGTCTGCAGTTAAACCAGGGAAAACTCAAGCTTAAAACAACCATCAATGACACTGACCCCCCCCATGAAGTTTGGCTCACCTCCTGGGACACTGTACCATGCCCCACCATTAGTTGTTCCATCCACAAAGCTGCTGTCATCATCATTTTTACGACATGGTGGTCTGTTTGGATCAGACATAGCAGGATTAAAAGAAGAATAACTGCGAGCCAGGCTCTGAAATATAGCATCATCAGGGCAGGAGCTGTATTCATGAACACTGCCTGGGAAGGAAGAAAAGTCCAGGAACAAGGATTATTAGAAGAGCAGTTATAATCTAGGCATACAACCTAGATTACCAGCACTGCACTGCAGGACTGTGCCTGGAAATTATCTGTACACAGGTAAGTGTCCTACAGCATTACAAACTAATATGGCATCATCTTAATAACATTAACATATCCATACTTCACCAACTGCCCCATTATTAAGGTGACTACTCATATCAGTTCTATTTATGAAAATATTCATTTCAAAGAGCACCCCAAAATCTAAGATATTCTAGGCTTCAGATACTTTCTTAGAACACACAGTACATAGAAGAAGGTCTCTCTCTAAAGAGTTTCATTGTCTGATATTAAAAGAACTTATGATTAAACGGTGAGAAAGCAGATTGAAGGAGACAATTACAATCACTACCATCATCTTATGATCATTTCAGTCATGTGCATATTCCCCAGTGGCACAAAAACAAAACTAATATTGCTCTGTGCTAAAAGCACAGTGATCCTGCTGCAGTGTGATCCTTTTTACATGGGTCTAGTACTGAGAAAGTAGAAACAATGATAGGTTTTTTTGTATTAGCACACAATTGCTTTCAGAAATTACTTTTTTAAGATGCAAGTAGAGAAACCTCAGATCATACAGGCAGCCAAGACTCTCTCTCTCTCACTTCAGTTAACAGAGTATAAAAAGCCCTAGCTAATTTGAGAGCTAAGTTGCCTTGATTAAAATATCTGAGGGACTATGATTCCCTCAGGTATTACATCATTTTTGTGATGTAACTCTAGGAAAAAAAACGATCACCTTCAAAGCCAGGAAACATAGTCATACAGTGCCTAGCTTTAAACATGTGATTAGTATGCAAATAAAAGTCATTATAAAGTGGCCATTATGTAGCACTGAAATAAATATAGAACATAATTTCTATCTCTTACTATTTCACATTAACTTCTATTACATACCACTCCGAGTCTCATCATAGGGATAGTTTGCAACAAGGTCTCCTCCATGAAGATTGGCAGAGAGCACAAAGGGAATATCCATAATCCAGTGAATGACACCTTTTGTTTCAGGAGCAAGCTACAACAAAATAACATTACCAGCAACTACAAACTAATAATTCAATGTAGAAACTTATTCAATTATACATAGTGGGCTTAATTATTATCACATATGTTGTGCAAGACATTTAGATGAACTGTAATTCTATTTTGGCTTCAGAGAAAACTGAATCATTTCTTTATATCACATTTATAATTATATTAAGTAGATTAATATACATCTAAAACTGGTGTAAATTATTTCAGAATTAGACCACAAATAAAGAAATCTCAATCTTTTACTTAGATCACAAATAAAGAAATCTCAATCTTTTACTTCTTCACACTACTGCTAAAAAAAAAAGCCTACAAAATTTAAACCCATGGAAAATAAACTAATACAAAATAAATGTTGGTAGGGGATTCAGTCTATTCTCTGCATGGAAAGTAAAATTACTTCATTTACTAATTTGAATTTGAACAGAGAATATGTCCATTGAGGCCAAAATCCTATGGGACTGCAGTCACAACACTGTATTTTCTAGAACCTTCTACAGAGGTAAACACAAGACAAAAATCCCTTCAGAAATATGCCTGCATATTCAAGGCATAAGCTTAACAAAAACACGTGTTATATGTGAGAATAGATATCTAGCAAAAAAAGTAATCAAGTACAATATACAAGTGGATTTCTGGTAATGATCAAAATGCAGACTACCTACAAGGATAGTTTCAAACCAAGGAATAAGGCTATGCAATCTTTGGACTTAAAAAAAACCCATGTTTTGAATGAGGAATTGTCTAAGCATTAAGCAATGGAATCAAAATGGTTTACTAAAGCAAGCCATTTTGAGAACTTCAGGAAGCATCAGATGGATAAATTTAATAAAATGAATAAAATATTTAGAAGAATCAGAATCATGAAGATCATACACATGTGGTTTGCTTGCCAAAAAGTGAAGAAATGGATGTGTAAGTGACCTGATATTCACTACTTACCTTAGGATTCTGGTCCACAGCTTTTTTCATGTTTTTCAGCAGATGGTTGTTTGGGCCACCTTCTTTCTCATTAACATACACTATTCTATCAAGATCAGGGAAATTTCGGTTCAGATCTATCCCTTGGGCGTTACTTCGACCAACAAACCAGTCTTTAAGTTCACCAGGCTGAATGAGGAAAGGGAACAGAAAGAGAAGGGAGATTACTAGATTCAGATTAATTTCAAGTTTATATGGGTATATTTATATTTATTTATGTAGATTCAAATCATGGATTTACTTCTCACATTCTCAAGAATAAGAAGAGATCACGTGGGAGTAAACAATTCTGAGGCACCAAGAGCTAAGTCATCCTTATTTCTCCTAGAGCTCTGGGGGAACAAAACCAACCTCTGTTTCACTCAGCATCTCAGAGCAGAGGATCATTCTCAGAATGGCAGATCTGGACTAAGGATGGACAAAATCACCAGCAGCATCAGAATTGCAGTGCCTGCTAAGTCTTTCTCCAAGACCTGTCTTTTCCCAGTAGCCTCATGCCCATGGTTGTGAATTACAGGCATCATTTTAGTGAGCCTCAGAGCAGGTGCAGATTTAGCAGCAGCCACAAAGAACAGTTGTGCTCATTTCAAAATTCTGATGCATAGCTTCAGGGTAAAGAAGGGCCTTAATCTTTATTTATCTGAGATTTTTATTTTATGGTGTCTGTCAGCTTCATTCACTGAAATGGTAGCACTGAATAAAGATGCAATAAGAAATTATTTTGCAAAATAA
This sequence comes from Bucco capensis, assembly GCA_013396975.1. Lineage (NCBI taxonomy): Eukaryota > Metazoa > Chordata > Aves > Piciformes > Bucconidae > Bucco > Bucco capensis. Next base: position 150,432 of record VWZO01019103.1, on the reverse strand, counting down.
TTCCTTTAAACTGATTCTCTAAAACAGGGTTTGGACTGCATCAAGGAAATGCCTTCAGAGTGCATAACTCTTCCTATCTTCTATCTGTAAGCTTTCAGTACACTTTAAAGTGGATTTAATTCGATTACTGGTTTTAATCTTGGGCCATATTAAATCTACTGTCACATACTGTGTACAAGATCAAGATACATCTAAATCAGAGTAACAGCAGTACTAAAGCAAATTGTATTGTAAACCATATATAACTTATAAGGCATACCTGTAAAAGAAAGTGTACTTTGATTAAGGAGCAAAAGTTTCAAATATTATTACAGAATCTCTATAGAGATTTCAAAGCAGTAAGATACTGCACCAATTTGAGGACAGCTTCTGCTTCATTGCCACGAGAGGGAGACATATGACCAAATATGGTTTAAAAACCCTCTGTGGTTTGTGACTTCATGAGAAACAGCTTAATGATCTGAGTGAGTTTTGACTTATTTAGTCATAAATAGTCACATAAAAAACCTCAACATTTCTATATTAATTTTAAAAATAAATACAACTTGTAAAACAAGAAAATTCTTATGCTTAGAACATAATACACACCAGAAGCTGGATATAACAGTCCTATTTAGCCTCTATTTGCTAATTATGTATTAAACACATTACATGCTTCTTCACTGAGACATCATCCTAAAATATATGCTGAATTTTCTTGATTAATAGCTTAAAGTACCTCATGCTTGACATTTAGAATCAAAGTAATACATATTAAAAAGATGGCTCACGAAGTTTGCTTGGTTTAGGATAAAGCTCTGATGAATGTGAAAAATTCATGTCAGTGTATTTACATGAGACTATTCTTAAAGGAAGCATTAACTTTCCCTTTTCTACCACTTTTGAACTGCCATGTATTACTAGAAGTTACTAGTTTAGGGAGCAATATGGTCAGTGAACTTAGATGAAAGAATATGCATGGAATACTTTATTTTAAAATATAGTAAACTCAGAGAGATATCTATTTGTTAAACCAAACATAAAATCCTCCTTGTTAAACAGAATAAGACTACTGTACTATTAGGAGACTTCAGTTTTGTTGTTCCATTCAACACTCACTACCAAGAGTTCATGTATCTGTAAAACTTAGTGCTAGTCCAAGTGATACCAAGGTTGATACACACATTGATAACCGTTCTTAGATATGTAGCCTTACAAACCTGGGATGCTGCCTTCTCAAAGCCATCTGGGTTCAAAGATGGCATGATATGGATACGTGTGCTATGGATCAAGTTGATAATAGTCTCATTTCCTTTCTGGTATTCATTACACAAGTACTGAGCCAAGAAGATGAGCAATTCCCTTCCGACAGCTTCATTCCCATGCATATTGCCAACATATTTAAATTCTGGTTCTCCTGCAAAAAAAGGAAGAACATGTCTTAGAACAACTGGGTTACAGTACCCCCAGGAAGATACATATCTCCTTCAGAAAAGTGGGGTTAGGTTTTTTCTAAACTCTAGCTAAACAAATAATTTATATTCACCTGTTTGCCAAAGGCAGAGCAATAATCCAGAAGACAACACATTATGCCAAAATATATGCTAAGCACTATGATTAACATTACTACTTGAAATATAATGCAGTAGATGCCTCAATACTACAAAAGAGTGTCTTGATTAGGTAGTTTTTAAATACATAAACTTACACTAACAGAGCTTCTTATCTTCAGCATTCTCTCCAAGATTAGATTAAGCTTATTGCACTACAGATGCAATTCTTTTACCAAGCATTGCCAGTGAACAGCTGTTGATCCTAGTGATCTGAAAAATCTTATTCAGCAGGTGCTCTGGATATTCAGCTCAGACTTGATGAAGCAAGTGCGGTAAGTTAATTCATAAAATTAATCATTCCCATTTAACATTATAATAAACAGTCCAGTATTAAACATATGCATACACATATACATACATATACATATGTATACACATATTTTTCCATATACATGGGATGTTTATGCATATATTTAATGCTTATTCAATGTATAGTCATACATATTATTCAACGTCTAGTATGTATTCAGTATATATTCTCTATATATAGAACATATATAAGTAAGACATCCAATACTCCAAATTGCTTATTAGTCTCGTTCTCATGACCGTGAACATAAAACCCACACAAGAGATGTCTTACAAGACTGTGAAGGATTTACCTTTTAAAAGACCTCATTTTTGGACACTGATTGCATAGGGGTTTTAGTATACATGTAAATACCTGAATCAGGTTAAAAGGTTTGGCCTGGAACTAAAATGAAGACCACGTTGTTTTCTGGGTTGAATTGTAGAATCACAGAATGATTTAGATTGGTAAAGATCTTTAGATCATCAAGTCCAAATGTTAACCCAGCACTGCCAGGTCCACCACTAAATCATGTCCCTCAGCACCGCATCTACATCTTTTAAATATCTCCAGGAATGGTGACTCAACCACTTCCCTGGGCAGCCTCGTGAAGCCCTTTTCCTTACCCTTTTCCTTTTTAAATGCAGTTCTTCTGCTCTAACAGCATTTATCAAACATTCTGCTGTTCTGAATAGCCTTTGAACACGCTTTGTGATCACCTTTAGCGCTATCACAGGGGCAAATTCAAGCCAGGAAGAGTGTTACACAAATGAGACCTAAATAACTGCTAATCAAGCATACAGCCATATCTACTTACGACTTTTCAGTCTGCGCTTGTTAACCTTAATCCAGTGATACGATGCTAGCAGACACAGTGCTATTAATACTGTGACTTCTTTCCTTCCAGCTAAGATGGTTTTGTACATATGGATTCATCCCTGAGAGGTACATATACGATAAATTAAAATGTTTTCTAGTTTCAGTGAAATAGCTTCACTTTATCTGATGAACACAATGCCATTACTGTGACTGAAAAACTCAATTTCCTCTTTTGGCATTGAGCTCCTATTTACTCTTTCTTCCAATCTGTTAATACCAGAGAATACAAGAGGTCTAATCATCAAGAGTAATCAGACCAAGCAATCAGCCTGATCTCCATAAAACAGATGGATACTATTTATCAAAATACACAGCACTCACATCACATGTACTCACAAATAGAATACTCATGCATATGTATATTAGCATGTTACTTAGGGGAAAAGTACTTCACAAGCTAACAGGCAAATCTGTTACTGTGGTAAATATGAAGATAGCTGCATTTTGCATTTGTGGTTTTCCCTAGGACATCACTAGGGAAGCCTGAAGGAGAAGTAATTTCTCCTGATTCCCAGCCCTGTGCATTAATCACCTACCCTTCTCTCCCAGTTGAATTTCTCAGGCCTGGTTCAAGTGAAGAAATAGAACAATATGTTTCCCATAAGGCACTGCTTGGCCCCCTCCCCAAAGGGTTGTTAACAGCATTTAGAAGGGTTCTTGAAAACAGTCATAGGGTCTACAGTGAGCCAAGAGTATAGCCTCATTTACAGCATATCTTCAGAGGTAATGGCCCATCTCATACCAGCATTAAAAGCTAAAAGGAGTTCAGGAAGAGGTAAAGAGAGTCACTGGAAATAAGGAAAGCCTATCCAATGAAAAGTGAATGAAGACATCAGCCCCATTTTCCTTAGGAAGAACAATATGGTAAAGTCAAATGTACTGACCATTACGGTATGGAGGAATTGGTCTGAAAAGCAGCACTTCTGTACACCATAAAACCAGAGACAGTGATTTTCGGTCAGAGGGAACAATGACCATTTTTTGACTGATAAATAAAAATAACATTACTTATAACACAAAGTGTGAAATCAGTATTCAAATAATCCTGTTGGCAGTGAGGTGTCGGCAGGACTTTAAGTCTTACTAGCAAACCAAGAGTTAAAAAAGCTGATCTGAAAGTGAATGCAAAAGAATGGAAAGGCAAACAGAGAGCTGACTAACAGCCCTGCTTTGAAACTTATCTTTGTGTTCATATTTTAGCTCCCCTGGGCATTTTCTTACACTTTTCAGAAGCAAAGAAATCCATCAAGGCTGAGTGGTCAACACATGTGGCAGCTATTCTCTGCCAGCACCCAGCCTTGTCCATTTTCTTGCTTCTGGCCACAGCACCAAAGAAATATTGTGTTTCTGCTCAGTATTTGAAGATGGTGAATTTCAGACTGTACCTCAAAATTTTAAGAAAACTCCTTTCATTTCAACAGCATAATTCACATCTAAAATAATGATGGGGAAAATGGGTCTTTCTAATACCTAAACTTGGCAGCTGTTCCAAGGGAAACAAACTTAATTTTTACTGTTTATTTCAGTGGAAACAAATTAATGCTACAAGCTGGTTACAGGAAAACTAGCAGTTCATTCATTAGGTGTCCTGTGGCCATCATGGGTGAAGTCAGGGGCCCATTCTGGAAAAAGGGACAACACTGCTGAAGTCATCAGATATCATCACAGTGCCCAAAAAGCTGAGAGAGCTTCCACAGGCTATAATCTGCTGATATGACTTTGCAGTTAATGAAGCCCTTAATTTTCGTTTGCATTTCTGTCTTTCTTCTTGGAGTAAAAACTGCAACTCAGAGTGTCCCTTCTGGAAACTCTTTTTTTTTTTTTCTCTCTGAGTCACTTTTATCTAAATTCTTTCCTAATCATCTTTTTCTCTAGGACAGTGAAGTCCAAGCTGGAGGGCAGAATGCTAGCTGAGGCCCACAGAAAAACACACATCACTCTGCTGGCCAAGTTAAGCAAGCCCAGCTGCCTGAGTTTTAGTGAATTAATCTGCAATGTGGTGAGCATCCCAGGCCCGTTACAGCTCCTGAAGGAATCAGCTCCTTCTCCTCCATTGACTGCATGGGCTAACACATATCTCAAACACCAAGGATGCCAGCCATCTGTTCCTTAAGCCTTAACACTTCATAGGTTCCCATGTCTATTAATTGAATACATCTTGCCACACCATTTCTACAAGCTTCAGGATTCTCTACAGAACAGCTCACTCCATGGGAAAAACAGCATTTGGCCACCTGTTGTTAGCATGCTACTTAGCTAAAGGAAGAGCTGCTCTTCCCATTAATCCCTCATGAGCCATTTAATGCAGGCCTTAATCACCCTTCATAGAATTCTAGAAATGTAATTGCCTCACAGAATTTTTTTATTGTTATTCAAAGACTCTGTAAATATCCATTTGATGAAGAACTTTTAAATAGTTCCTTCAAACCAGCACAAACACTTTGTTCCACTGCAGAACTGGAGGTAGCCATAAAGGAGAAGAAGCTTGAAGAAATATGAGTGGCTTTTCTCATTGATTCAACCCACACAAAAAAGTAATATCATTTTACTGTATTCCCATGATCCAAGATATGATAAATACAAAGGAACATTTTCATCAGTTGAATATTCAAATTTCTTATTTAATGAATTTCTGATGGTACGTCTTGACAAACAATAACCTCTCATTCACAAGAGCAAAAGTATGTCTTGTGTAACAATGTATGATGTTTATAAATGCTTATTTGTAATTTTAGCTCAGGGGAAGTCATAAGAAATGAAAAGCAGCAAACAGTTTATAAATATCTTAGTATCTCTGGTGAAACCTAAGCCATCACATCATTACAGCTTTTAAAAGGCTTTCACATCCCTCTAAGACTGACTGTGTGGTACACTACAGCCTGATAAATGAGTGAGGAAGAAGTATTTTAAAATGTCATGCCTTTCTGGTGCCTGAAAAACACTGTGAAATGTCACCATTCGCTTCTGCAGTTACTGTCAGCTAAAGTCTTCAGAAGTTTCCTAGGAACAGCATGTACATCACTGATATTAGAGAGGTCATCCACACCATTTGCAGATCAGGCTGTATTTGTACAGTAAAGAGTAATTTTCTAAAACATAGGGACAAAATGTTTAGCATCTACTAATTATATATACTACAGACAAGGTAATGTCATACCGCTAGTTATGGTCTAATGTCAAGCAGTTAACCTTAAAATGTATGGTGCTTCACTCATGGAAGTGCAAGCCATATGGAAGAAAGAAGATTAACTAATGGAAAGTGTAAGTGCTTAATGAACTGTTTTGCAAATCAGCCTCAAATACCAATAAAAAATACAGTTGTTCTGCTTTCCTGGATTTCTTACAGAAAAACCAGCAACATTAATCAAATAACATAGTGTTTTCGATTACTTACAGTTGCCTGTCATTTTTAGTATGGCAACCAGTAAACTTTTCTTGTAGATAAATGGCATGGAAAACTTCAGAATCCTTGTTGGCAAGAAATGAATTCATTAAATTTGACTGAAGACTTTGTTATGCTCCACATTTTTGTTAGTAGCTTAAAGAGAAAAGAAATTCTCTGGAGATTAACTATATGGAAAACCAAAGATTATGAGCTTCTCCTTTTAATATGAAAAAAAGTGAGAGAGGTAAAGAAGAAAATAAATTAGGAGCTGAGATAGGAAAGTGAAAGAATTAGAAAATTTTGATTTCCAACCCCCTGTGAACTAAATGTCTACAACCTGCTTCAACAGCATTTCAGTAGATATGTTGGTCTCCACAACTTCTGTGAAAGTGCCATTGAAAGCACAACTGTAGTGCAGTATTAGCTTCTAAATCATTGTGTAGGCCTTGTATCATTTTAGAGCAACATTTACTAAGATGTAGTGTTGATCTAGCATTGCTGAAAGAGAAACTACTGGAAGTTTCACATGTGGCTTACATGAATGCAGAAATAGATCAACACTGAAGGCCTCTGAAAAATCAGTCTTTCACTTTCTTGCCATTAACTGCAAGAAAATACACTGAGAACAAAGCAAGAGTAAAAGAAAATCAAGGATCTTTCGGCAGTCTCCTGCTTTAAAAACAACGCATGCGTTTTTTTAATAGCTGTGATTCAACAATGATCTCAAGCTTTCTGGAAATTTTCATAATTATTTCAACACCACTGCTTCAAATTGAAGCCAACAACAAATTCTATACACCACATACAATATAAGATGCAACCTCCATTCTACTGAGTACAAAGTCTGTCAGCTGGGCTTCAAAATAGGATCTTATATGCCTTTGCACTGGAAATTAAACTCTCCAGACAGATTACCTCATGCTCAAAACAGTTATTTCCACCAGAAAGGTTCTGCATGACTCACTGCTTTCTTCAGGTTTCCCACAGTCCACTCTCACTCCTACAAGAAGTGGGCAAAGCATCTGCTCAGATCCTGTAATCCCCACCTACAGCTCTTTGCTGGCACATTCTTATACTGTTCACAATACTGCACTTACACTGAAATGCTGCACAGTGTAGCACTGAGATCAGTATTTTGGGTGAAGCTTGCTTGCTTTACCGGAGTGGAACAGATTTTGCCTACTAGGTTTATGTTACTAATGGTGCTATCCAGTAGAATTGATGGCGATTCTTTAAATCATAAGAAATCATTTGTAAAGGACAAGTTTACTTTTTTAATCAAAAATTTTCAGTTAAAAAGGAACAGTGAAATGTGATATATACAAAACTGTCATTTTGTGTAAATGAGTTAGAAAGCCCTCTCTGAATTTCCAGGCAGCTTTTACAAATCAGAATTTTAGAAGTAACAAATAACCATCTACATATACAACTGGAATAACCAGATTAAGTCTTACAAACAATTGCATTTTTCATGCTCTAAGAAAACTGAAAAGGACTTTGCATTTACAAAATTCATAACCGTGATACAGCTGCAATGATTGTTAGCTCAGCACTGAAGATGAGGTTCCCTAGAAACCAAAGGTGAAATGAACCGTCCTGAACCATCCTCACTACTCTGTGGCAGAGTATGAGACAGGTACAGTTGTTTCATGGCCCAGTTTTAGCTCTCACTGCTAGGAAAAAACCCAGGCCAAAACACACCCTAGGGTGTTTTGTGAAGGACACTGGCAGTATAGAGACGTCATGAGTAACTCTCTCTATATCCGCTGTGGTGCTGGCTGTGGTACAGAACAGATTCAATTCATCTTTTCCACTGTGCTTTTCTATTTGTAACTATGTGTGACTAAGTGAATTTTCATTTCAAAGGCACTCACTGTAACCCTCAAGTTTTCGCTGGCACATAAAGCAAAGTTTGGGTTTTTTTAAATCCATCAATTCATCATCAAAACAGACTTTCTGATGAAAGGAAACTCGATACATAATTTAGACCTGTATTTATGATGGTTCCTCAACAAGTTCACTTAACGAGCTTTCTCTCTTCAGCAAACTCTAAAATTGGCTTTTTCTCTTCAACTATGAAAGTACTTTCCAGCCATCAGAGCACTTCAAAAGGGCTTAGCTTGTCTATCTCATTCCTTTGGCATGCAAGAAATTTACAGAAAATCTCAAAGCTAAACTAGTTCAAACACCTGCTGCCAGCAGGAGACACATTTGAGCTCTGCTTTTCCTCATCCTTATTTCATGAGAAGAAGAATTAAGTTCAGAAGTAACCCATCTAGAAAAACCCAGATTTAACCCAGATCCCACACTCTAAAGTCAAAGGGTTAGGCAGAAATGATGGACAAATAAGGTGAAGAAACAAAAGTAAACTCTCCCTTTTTACTGGAAACAAACAAAAAGTCAACAAAAACCAATTCTTTTCCAGGAAGTTGCAAAGGCCCAATTCAGTATTGCCATGTGGCTCCCCCCTGCCAAATGAGTGGCCAAAATCATGGAAGCACAGACGTGGGTTTGCTTGGAAGCTATTTCCAGGTTGGAAATGACAGATGCTATCATTTCCCCAGCAGTGCCCAGAGCAGAAAGCAAATCTGAAGAGGGCTGAGGGAATGAAGTCAGGCCAGGGTTCCGCCTTCGTAGCACTGTGCCCCAGTACTTGCTGTGAGCCTGTGTTTCAGGAGGAAAGCAAGCTAGGGCATCTTTTATGGTTGTGCTACCTTGGGCCCCAGGCTGCAGCAGTGTGTGCAAGGAAAGTCCACTCACAGAGCTCATGTTCCCTCAGCAAAACTCTTTGCACTTTTCTCTTTGTAGAGGTGAGCTTTTTCTAACAGAAAAGGATTACAATTCCCATCACAAGGACATTCTGAATCTTTGGGAAATACACCGTCTGTGCTTAAAGATCTCGGAATAGCTAGCAGTAAGCCCCCAGAATACCTCCCCTGATTTCCAAGAGTCCTTCTGAGGAATCACAGTGGCATTTGTTACACCACCAACACTACACATACTGGTAACTGGAACATTATTTTATTACACTGCTCTTTTGTCACAATCTAACACTGAGTGAAAAACCTGTAGGATGCGGATCTGTGATTCAGACAGACGATGCTGGTCATTGCTAACGGATGAAGAGAGATAAAATCTCCTCATAAGTGCACCTGGGACAAGTTCCTTATGTACACAGCGTGTTACAGAATTTCTTTTGCACTGGCATATTTATTTAGCTTCCCTTGCTTAGATGAACCCTAATATTTATTGATATTACCTTCTGTAATTATTGGCCATGGAGTTTACAGAAAGAGTTATAAAGTGCCCTTTTAAAATAAATTATAGTAAAAAAGACATCGGCAAACAGCAAAAGCTAATTATGCTCTTACCTTGCTCCTCTGTGGAAAAACAACCTGAAAGATTGACATGTGATGACTAACAGAGAACACCACTTACGTCAGAACATAAATAACATGATTTATGTCATAGAATCATAGAACAGTTACAGCTGGAAGAGACCTTGGAGATCATTGAGTCCAGCCTTTGTCCTAGCCCTATCAACTTGCTAAATGATGCCCCACAATGCAACATCTACCCGTCTCTTAAACACCTCCAGGGACGGTGACTCAACCACCTCCCTGGACAGCCTGTTCCAATGGTTGACAACCCTGTCAGTAAAGAAGTTCCTCCTAATGTCTAGCCTGAACCTCCCCTGGCGCAATTTCCATCCATTTCCCTTTGTCCTATCACTCTCCACTAGGGAGAACAAACCAGTCCCAGACTCTCTACAACCTCCCTTCAGGTAGTTATAGAGAGCAATGAGGTCTCCCCTCAACCTTCTCTTTTCCAGGCTAAACAGGCCCAGATCCCTCAGTCTTTCCTTATAAGGCTTATGTTCTAAGCCCTTTATCAGCTTGGTAGCC
>VWZO01019103.1:69315-139682 GCA_013396975.1 Bucco capensis | reverse complement strand
CCAGATTAATTTCTAGCTGGGCCTTGGACCTTCTAATCATCTCTCTACATAACCTAACAATATCCTTATACTCACTAGGGGTGGCCTGCCCTCTTTTCCAGAGGCCATAAACTCTCTTTTTTCCCTGATCTTCAGCAATATGTCCCTATTCAGCCAGGCTGGTCTTCTGTGCCGCCGGCTTTTCTTAAGGCACATAGGGATGGCCTGCTCCTGTGCCTTCAAGATTTCCTCCCTAAGTAATGTCCAGCCTTCCTGGACTCCTATGCCCTTCTAAACTGATTCCCAAGGGATTCTATTCAGTAATCTTCCAAACAAATCAAAGTCTGCCCTTCGGAAGTCCCAAATGGCAGTTTTACTCCTACTCTTCCGATTTATGTCAATATCCTCAGAAACCAACAAATACCCAGGTAGATTCTTTTAGTTCTAATACTTTAGATGAGGGAGAGAGCTGCAAACAAAAATCCTTTATGGATACTGACCCCAACACTGCAAGCCACAGCACAGCTGTATAGCTGTGAGACACAGAACAGCCTTTGTAAGATAAAACAAGTTGTTAACTAAAAATCTGTAATGGCTTTCAGATCTGCTCAGGTGCACACATCCTAGAGTCCTAAAAACAGATTTTTTTTCCTCATGTAGGGAACAAACATCTTGGTATCTTCTCAGCTTTCCTCAGAGCTTCCACAGGGTTTTCCCTCCAAAGACTAATAAAGACAATGCTGTGCTAAGGAGAGAGGGGTACCTATTGTCCATATAGTCTACATTTCAAGCAAAATCACAATTCTATTCTTGAACAGCACCTGTGCAGAAAGTGAAATGACAGCTAATCAACAAATAATATCCATTTCACACAATTATACCCACTATGTCTCCAATATGCCAAGCACATTAAATTGCAATGACCAGCACGATCAGAAATAAGCGGGATCAGCTCTTCCTAGCACTGTCCAATTGTTGTTTCCTCTGAGCAATATGAAAAGCTACAGCAAATCCATCGTTTGTGGTCCCTTTCATCTCACTTGGAATTTTCTTTCTCCTTTATGTTACTAGCAGTACATCAAACAAGCTCCTTCCTGCCAATGTAGGAGGAAACATCATGTTAGTGAAAATGTACATGTTATCCAAGGACCAGTTCCTTCATTAATAAGAGCCCAAAATGCTTTTGTTGCTGTTATCAGTGGTATCTGGTATCAGTCTGAGTGCATTCATCATGATTCCTGTGTAGTCATTTACATTTTTTAGTAATAAAACATTAAGAGCTGAAATATTTTGCCATACTTCTGTGATTCCAATAAATATTAAAGCAGTGAAAGTGAGAGGAGAACTGTGCCCTACCTACCAGATTTATTGTATTCTATGAATTTTATGCAGATGTAGAAGGCTGGCAAGGTATAATGAAGGGCTATATTAAAGTCTGGCCCGGTTTTAAAAGCTGATTTCATGCACTTTGTTCCTTTATTTATTAGCAAATACTCTGAGATGGTTGAAATTGCTTTTCTCATACATACTGTCATTCTTCACGGCTAGTGACTCCATGAAGTAGCTAACTAGCCAATTCACAAGGGAAAGTATAATACAGCCAAAATGCATCTCCTGGGAAGCCCTAAAACAATATTTTCACTTTGAAGTTTCAGTCGTTTGGGGTTTCTTCAGAAGAAAAAATTCTCTAATGAAGAGAGAACAGAATCTAGGAAATAATGATTCAGATAAAATAAGAAGAAGATGCGGTGCCTGATCCTAGATGCATCTGACAAGCTCTTAATTCAAGGATAGTAATTCAACAAACAACAGAAAAACAATACTGAATACTCTGGATGCAAAATGTTTTCTGACTGCATACAAGCACTTCTCTACTGTTGTATGTGTATGTGGACATGTACATCTTACAAACACAAAGAGACACAGGCACCTAGGAGGTCATCCCCAGGTCATGAAAATATTTTACATGTTTCTGTTTTCTAACACCTTAGAACTAAAGCACACTTCTAATCTTAACTAAAGAAATTGTATTTGCAGATATCCAAAATCAAATGAAAAGACAGATTTGGCACAGTTCACAAACAAAATCAAAACCACATGACTCCAAGAGAGAAAGAAACTGAACCTTTTAGGAAGCGACCCAGTATTCCCTGTCATTATTATTTCTTGCACCTTATGATTCAGTAGTTCATTCTTATTTAATCAAACAATCTGAAAGAAAAGCCTTTTTTATCAAATGATTACATTTTTGCATTAAAAGACAAAGGCAAATGCTTGGATTTTTTCACAACAATCCAGTCTGTGACATATTTTCTACTTTTTTTATATGCATTTCACTTAACTTTCTCTTTCATCCTGAGTTTAACTTTTATGATCAGAGTGTGATGACTGCCAAAGAGTTTCAGTGTATTTTTTCCAGCAATCTGATAAGACAGACAAAAATAGTTACAAAATGTAAAATAATAAAATTGTGTTCAAATTATAGAACTGAGAAATGGGAAGGCAAAGGGACTGAAGATTACTACATTGTCCGCTGAAGACTGCACCTAATGAAATGCAACAATTTGGGAAAGAGCAGCCAGCATATAAAACTCACAAAGACATGCTACTAACCCAGCAGGCAAGAATAATTCTTTTTTCCCAGAAACATCCCAGTGATATTTGATCTGATACGGCTCTTCTTCTAACCATAAAGACCTCTATATTTATACAATAAAAACATTTTACCTTTTAACTTCACTAGTAACAAAAACTACCATTGGAGTTACACTAAGAGCTCGGTTTTATTGTCTTTTCTGTTTATTTAGGACTTGAACCAGTGAACTGCATTAAACATATCCTTACCTTCAGCTTACTAGCATCAGAGGGGTTAGTCTGAAACATCAAGAACAGGCTCAGGAGTTTGGCAGAATAAGGCATTACAATCTCACGTGAAAGCAAGAACTTAGAGAAGAGATTTTCCACTGACTTCTGTAAATTCTGGATCAAGTCTCTTTTCCATATTTGGTTTCTATCTATTTTTAACAATTTCTTTTTTACATAAGAACTTTTCATCTATTTATAAATTATCCGAGGGTAAAAAAATATAGGCCATATTAAGACAATATTTTTTGCAAAGGTATTTTCTTTGCACTTGTGTAACCCAGACAACAAATTAATTTTTCATGTTAAAATTCTCCAGGTGGCTTGTTTTTACAAGAATGTGTCCTTCTCTTCAAACCAGATATAAATCGACAGATTTATAAAAGCTTGAAAACTCCACCTTGCAGTAGGTAATATGAAATTTAGAATCATTACAGTATCTGAGAAGTATCTGAAAAGCTACTAGAAAAGGTGCATATAAAGTAACAATGCTAAGTACATGGTTGTAGTGGGTCATTGAAGCTTAACTGTCTACTATGCAGACTCCTATCTCATAACCAACATCAATGTTAGTACAACATCAAGATTTTTTTTTTCTCTTACTTTGCTTAAAAAGGGAAATAGAAGGTGAAATTTTATCTACATTATAACATTGCTATGCTAAGACAAATATTTCAAACCCTTCAATGTTAAGAGAATGACACCTACTTACAAAGGGAAAACAAAGTGGCCCTTGGTGATAAGGCTATGCTGGGAACCAATGTGTACTAGGCTCTCAAGGTAATCTGTATTTCCCCAACTGGACATGGTAATGTACTACTGTAACCACACAAAAGCAACAAACTCAAAACTAAGGTTTGCTCATAAAATATTTCACATTGGGAACAATGCTGTTATCACATCTCAACGCAATTCAGAAGGCCCCATTAGATCCAAATAACTCAACATGTCAAAGGAAGCAGGAAATGAGGGCAAACCTAAGCCTTTTATGGCAAGAAGAAAAAAGAAACAACCCAAAAACCCAAGAAAGAATTTCAAAAACTGTAGTTTCCTGACTAGAAACAGCTCCCAGAATTCCACTGAGCTGTTCTATCATGGCTGCATAACTTAAAAACTATCAAGCTAAAACATCTAACTGTTTAACATAGGAAACCTGAATTTATCAGGCTTCCTGAGCCTGTATTATATATGTATTATATACAACCATTATCAGCAGTTTATGCTTTGTCTTACAGCTCTTTCCAACCAAGCAAAAATAATCCGACCGTTATGTTTTGTCCTAGAATACGAAAGACTCCTAATTTGGATTGCTTGTCAATGGTGAGTGGCTTGAGTTGTGTGCAGAAATACCAAAAAATCTGTATAGTGTACTGTGCTGATCACTAAACAACAGGCATTTTTAATGGATCAGTAGGAGACAACATCCCTCTGTCCCAAGCACAATTATGCAGGAGCCACACAGGGATCTTAACCATGGGTTACTCAAAGCTGCCACTCTTGCAGTGGGAGATTTTCCACACAAATATTAATATTATCATCGTGTACCCTTAACAGTCTCCATGACAGGACAGACACCACTGTGCTGTCACTGAACAAACAAAGACTGTACCTGCTTCCAGACCATTTGCTATTTGAGCAAGAGAAAAGATAACAGAAGCATATGGCAAGCAGAGGGCAGGTGATGATCCTACTGTAGGTCTCATTAACCCCTTTCCTCCCTTACCTTTAGCAACTGCTGTGACAACAGTAATTACAGAGAGATCTGAAGATAGGCATCAAATCATGGTCCCTGGCACTGTTGTGGATTGATCATTAATGGCACAGAAGTACAAATTGATATTTTAATTCTTGCTTATATTTTGCCAGTTAATGTCTCAACAGCAACAAAACTGAGTACGAATCTTAAATGATGCTCCAAGCCTTTGGACTCAAAGAAACCTCCAAAATAGGCAAAATAAGCAACATTTCTCTCAAATAAGCAATTGAGTATGAGCATCTTTTTTTCTTATGGAATAGTGCATTTTCCTAGCTAGTGATAAAAAAATGAAGAAACAGGTTTCTGGAAGAAAAAAGACTGTACAAAATGAAAATCAGTTCACTGCACAATTAGTACTAAAGCAAATGAATATTGGCAGATGAAAAATAGATTGCACTTCTCATTTCACTGCATCTGTTCCAGAGTATATTGTTAATATGTTTCCACCAAAAAAAAAAAAAAGAAAAAAGGATATTGTTATAGTATTTTTGAAAGTGTGGTCAGCTGTATTGCAGAGCTCTTTCTTCATAGATATTCCCTACAGGAACAGCCTAACAGATGTCGTTTAAGTATCACACCGATGCACATGAGAGAAAGTAGTACAACATGAGATATGTTCAGCTGCTGTTTGATTATCATTGGAATTTATAGCTATATGCTTCTACTTAAATGAAGGAAGGAAATGTGCTAACTTATGGTTTTATTTTAGGATTGCTGAATTTATACCCACCAAATCCACCTACAAAGGAAAATGAAAGTTTTGTGAAAAGCAATGTTACACCTAGTTAATATAAGATTCTTTTCAGGTAAATTAGACAAAACAGAGAAGAGACTGCATTTTCTTTGTGCTCTTCATATGTAGTTTCATTTAAAACTCACAAACATTCTAAATCTCAACATACAGCGTGAAAGATAACTTTTTTTTTGATCAGGTAAGTGAAGAAGCCAGAGAAGCTAGAAAGGTCTATGTGGATGTTATGTATTCTCATGCCAGAAGACCTTCCTCTACAGTATCCTTCAAGCTTTATCTACTTCTAAATAAATAACTCCTGACACCCTTTGTAGACTATTCCCCAGTTGGATGAACTTTCCAGGAATTTTTTCATTATCACTTTGACCACTATAACAATTTCCTGCACCAAGCTACTTGATACCTGTACCAGTTAATGTAGGTTTCTCATTGCCATTTTCTTTCACTTCTTTTATTTACAACCTGCAAAAATCTTCCAGTTCTACACAAGCACCTCATTTTAGGGAAAAAAAGGGGGAGAAGAGAGTATGAAAGCCTGCACTGCCTTTCACAACTGAGCTCCAGATTTGAGCCAAGGTTTCAGGATGAGGCTGTTTGAGGCAGGAATGGGCACACCACTCAAAGGGGTACCACTCAAGAGCAACACTATAGACAGCCTGAATTAGATGTCATGTCCCAGAGGGGTCTCAGAAAGGCAACAATCACAAACAGGCAACATTATACACTTTGACAACACAGTACCATCAGCAGAAAAAACTGGACTTGCTGTTCAGTCTCCCACTGTGACTTATGTGTATTGAAACACTCTTCCCATGCAGTTTTCAGGCCTTTTCCCTCAACTCTTTCTTATTAAGTGGAAATCCTAGCTAGAACTAGACAAAGTCTCTTTTTCCTAGCAGTGAATGACTTAAGCGACTACAAGCATCCTGGACAGCCAAATCCAAGTATCCATCAAAGGAAAAGTTCCACTCAACAATTTTATTTTTAAACTGAATCTACCTATTAAATGAATCCGCAAGAGAGTAAATGCTGATATACAACTTTATGATGAGAGTTTAGTCACACCTTTCTTAATACAGAAGTTAGAGTCTGTTACAGTTACTGTTTGAGTCTGCAAACTCAAAAAGCAGTTCTAGGTTGTTTTTTTAAAGGACTGGAAACATTAATTCATTAAAAAAATAAATATTCTACAAAATATGGAAATGTCTTAGCACACCTGAGATCTGATAAAACAGCATCATACAGACATAAAGAAGATGTACACAGCTGAGTATGGGTGGCAGCAAACCACAGAAGCACCACACTGCTGGTCTAATTGGCATTCATGCAACAGAGACGTGTCTTCCATAAATAATTCACTCTGAAGATTCAATGTTTTCAGTAACACTGTACATTTCAGAGCACTAAAGAGGCAAGACAGTTTCCCCTCAGATCACATTTCTTCCTATGTTACATGTATTTTTATGTCAAATATAAGAAATTTAGATTTAGAAGACAGAATGTATTCATATATGCCCTGTAGTGTATACAGTTATCTACCAAAAAAAGCAAAGATTAAGACACTAGGAAGAGAATCTAAGACTTGTTATCACCATGCCTGTTGTACTATGCCTAACTTCCCCTGAAATCTCTCCACTCTATCTATATGTTGCAGAAAATATCCACAATGCAAAGAAGCAAGTATGGGACATCTCAGCAAGTCAAAAGTATCCTATCAATGTCTATATAGTAGCTATAAATCCTACTCTACATTGCAGTGAACACAAACTTCATTTCACATCATAATGGGCTTGAAGCAGGTACAGAAAAACATACTTTTTCTACTTTAAAAACTGTAAGGTTATAGTATTATAATTATTTTCATCAACCATTTCATTTATATGTGGTGACACATTAAGAAAAAGTATGTTTCTTCCAAGAACTTCCAAGCATCATCTTCCTTCAGAAACACTTGTGTGTTTTTAATTTATCATACTCTTCCACAGAATGTTAGAAATGCAAGAGAAAGAATCATATTTAAACTACTAGCCTGGAGAATAATCAAAGAATGCACTTTCTAAAAACTCTTAAAATTAAGAAAACATTTAATGCATGCTCAGATTTTCCTCTGGAAATCACTGTGGAAATATAAATGCTGCTGTGCTCCTGTAGCATTTACATGTCCTTCATTCTGAGGAACGGGTGGGCAGGATTTCCTGAGGTTAAAATACAATGCAGAAGATAATCACACTGGATTTTTTCCACCAGCTCAAAGTATTCCTGAAGTTATTGTGGGGTTCAGGGAGAGCTAAGCTAAGCATCCATAAGAGGTCGATTAATAAAGACAATTATAGAGAAGAATACCAGACCAGGATAAGCTACTCCAGGCAGACAATAAGATGAAATGAGAAATAATATACCCTGTCAGCCTCTGAAAGGCATGTGCTCAATTCTGCTGCAAGGCTTGTAAGCGAACAAAGCGAGTAGTCTTACAGCATTGCAGTAGTTGGAAAACAGCACTTGGAAATTCAGTTACTTACCCAGAAGTCTATTCCATGATTCAAGCTGGTGTTTTTGAGAAACCAAAAAAATACTTCAAAGAAATTGGAGGGACTCTAAAGTAAAGGAGGAGCAAGAAGGAAGTTACACCACATGGGACCCAAAAAGAGGGACGACAACAGACAGAATTTGCAAATGCAGCAGCCTGTTCTCAAACTGTGCTCTCTTCTAGAGCCAGAGAAATAGAGGTGCCAGGTGCTAAGCAACCTGGACACATGGTCTTCAAGCAAGAGGTGCCTTAGTGATGCCTAAAGATTTAAGTGTATTTTGTAGACTTTTAGAACTTTTAGGATTATGTGAAGCTCCCTTGATTGTTCGCATATTAGAAGCCACTAGGCACTTTCCCATGCCTTGCCAAGGACATGATGTTTTGAAGAAGCCACCTTCAGATAGCTTGAAGACAAAACAGAAGAAGAGGGCCAAGCCCCACATGGGCTCTCTCCGAGGGGCAGAGCTGAAGACCATCAGGCATGGGCTATTGGAAAACCCAGTGCCAGGGTTGGCTATAGATATCAATATATTAATTACTAATAAAACATCTAAAAGGTGTAATCCCTTGGGGCAGCGCACGTCCATGTACAGGATGCTGAAGGTGTGGAAGCTTCCAATTAAAGGTAACTCTACCTTTCTCCATTAACTTTGTACTGAGCGTCTATTTTCCAGAAAATTCTCTATCATTAGCATTCCATGTTCCTGGAGATGAGACACTGGCCAGTCCAAGTGCTCAGACTCACCGACTAGCAGCACTGGGCCACAAAGTTCATGTTTCCATGATCTCATTATAACCTAGTGACCACAGCACCAGCTTTCCATCATCATTTAAACCACCTGGAGCCTCCTGCTGTTGTCACATCATCTGAAATTGCAAGAAATTGTTATTCTGGTAATCAGAAGGAGAAAAAAATAGGGGAGGAGCGGGGGGAAACATCTTCACTGGCTTCTTTTGCCATAGACCTAACAACACCAACAGGCACTAGCCTAAGAACAAGAAGGGAGGGAACACTTCCAAGAATTTGCTCATATTTGTTTCCAAATTTAATTGCCAAACTTGAATATTACTAGATGTTTTTCCTGTCTTCCCTTATGTTACTATTTTCTTATTTCATATTTTCACCTTTTTCTCATCACTAATTTTGCACTTTGTTATTGTCTCTCTGATGGGGTACTCCACATTAAAAAATAGTTTCCATATGTGATCTCGCCACTGCTTAATCCTAATCCTTACCCTTCAGTTTCCGTCCATCCGCCCTGAAAAAAATATTCCATTTGGCACAGTAATTACCACTTATTCATCAGAGAACTGTTGGACACCCAAGACAGCAGCACCTAAGTCTCCCATGTTACCACCAAACTAATAATACATTTGCATTTATTCTCTCTATGGCTTTGGCAAGTGGCAAAGTAAAACTAGCGCTTAGTTTCCCAGAGGACCATAATGTAGGGGTTTCTTTTTCAAGCACTAGGAATATCACGTGCATTGAGACAATAATGAGACATGCTCTCTCCCAGTTTACATGTCAAAAGGTGAAATTATTCTAGCTGCTACCTTTACAGACTTTAGTGCTTTAAAATTACACGCTGCTGTTTCTGAACCATTTTTACCCTTCCTCTCTTACATTTTACATTGTATCTATCATCACAGTATTCTGTGATGGGGGGAAAAAAAAAACAAACCAAACCAAAACAAACCCCTAACCTTGCAACCAATTTCTACTTCCATTTAAGCATTTGTGCAGTGCATAACCATTTGCACAAAAGCCAGCTCATTCTACTGTTGTGTTGACTTCATTGCCCAGGAGTTGTCCACATTTCTTATAAGTAGAATAAACTCAAATTAAGGAAAAAGTATCTTTAATAGTGAAGTTTGGACCAAAACTATGTTTCAATTTCAGACCACTCTCAGAAGTCATATTAGTTAAAAAGAAATCATATAAACTGATTTTACTTTCATTAGAATTATGAAGAGTTTTGCCCAATCCATTCCCTTCAGATCAGTCTAAAAATTATAAGGCTTTACAATTAACTAAGACCACTTCTTAAGTCATTGTTTGCATTCCACTTATCAGTGAAATATAATTCCATAGAGCATATCTACAAACACTTCTTATGATTCCCAGTTCCTGAGGAAATCCCACAGAGACATAGGTTTAAAACCACAGTCATGGCATTAGGACAATTTTATGAGTTGACTTGTCAACTGCAGTTCAGCACTTATATGGGAAAAATCAAAAGGTCAGGAATTTCCTTCCAGAGATCTGATTTTAAATAAACAATAATATAATAACAATGTAAAGAAGGAATGAACAGAGAAAATCCTTTAATATTATAGCTGGCTTATACTAATTTCCAAATTTTTCTTGAAGAAAGAAAACATGAACTAAATCCTAATAAATGTAATTATATTCACCTTGACTACGTTAATAAATTATACTTAATTATTAGGGAAATATGAAAAAAATCCTTTTCAAGAAGTTTAATAATGTAGTGGCATCAAGACAATGAGAATATTCAAGACTCTTCACAATTATTTCACACAAAAAATATCAAATTAAAACCCAGTAACAATAATGTCATCACCATTGACAAAGCAAGACATTTTGCCTATTTTCACAGAATATCTGGATACTACAATACCTCCAATCCTACTGTGAATGAATGTCTCACATTGCTGAAGATCTTTTCTAGGCTGTCAACCTCCAGATTATTAGGAAACACAATAAATTCATACCTGTCCTTGTTAAAAATGAATGGGCTGTTTATCCCATTCCTCTCTCCAAATTTCAATTTGCACAACCACACTGCACAAGGAAATCTTATAAATGGAGGTGTGACAGCAGCATAGACAGATCTAACCTAGCTAAGTGGGTACAAACAGTGATGAAGATGCAGGTTTAAGTACAGGATAGCAACACAAATAAACACTCAAAAATCCCAGTTAGCTCAAGACTGTCATGGTTTGCGTTAGAACAGAACTAATTCTGTTCAGTGATCCTACTTTTCAGCTAAGTCTCTCCTAAGTAACTGCATTTTCTGAAATGAGCAGTGTGTTTTCACAGACAGTGCCCGCTTCTAGCTGTCATAAGACTTAATGTTTAGAGTTAATACCAAGGATTTTTATGCAGACCAAAGTCACTACTAAATGTTATGTACCATGTTATGGGTTGCCACGCGCACNTCTCCTGCAGGTTGGAGTGGACAGTTTAGGTGACCCTACACTGACCAACTAGGTTATTCAATATATATCATACTCAGTAAAAAGCTGAGGGATCACAAATGTCAAGCTCTCTTCTTCTGTGTCCTGCATCCAAGAAGGACTCTGTTCTGCCTTCCATCCCGATCCATGAGTTCCTGAATCCAGCTCCAGAATCCAACTCTGAATCCAGTTCCCATCTGCTACTGTGTCCAGTTTGGTACTTCCCCAGTCCCTGCCCACAGCATCAGTGGTGACAGCAATGTTATTGCCATTGGGCAGTTGGATTCGATTTGGGTTTCTATATATTTGTATGTATTTTTCATTTTGTTGTTATAATTTTCATTACAGTAGTTTTATTTTCTTTTCAAATTCAAAAGTCTCTCTTCCTTATTCCCTTTCTCTTTCCCTTTGGGAGGGGAGAGAGGTTAATAGAGAGCATCTGTCACTCATTTAGTGGCCAACCCAGCCCTAATCCTTGACAAAACACCTGCAGGAAAGCCTCTATTAACATATTTTTCATTAATACCATTGGACTCAGCCACTTGACTGAACAAAGTTCCAGCATACTTTCTGGTACAACTGCACTTGTAGTTATTTGGTAGACACCCCATGAAAAGATGGGTTTATGCCTCTCTCTTCTGAATAAATTTGTCCTCCAGACATATATATTATCTGTATGCAATAAGTAAAAATAATGAAATTGTCCTTGAATATCATCTTAACTCTTCAGCAGTTTTTGAATCAGTTTGAGTCTTGGTAAATAGGCTTGCAATGATTCTGCCACAAATCTGAACAAACCTATCAACATGGACAGATCCTTTTAACTGGCATCAAAACATTTCTTTCTCTTTTGATATAGCCTACAGAAAATCCTTCCTAGAATAGTGGGCACTCAGTAAACATTTTCAGCTGCTGCATTATAACTGTTCACATAGCAACACACTAACACTCTTGGAAGAATTTTGTTTCTTTTCATCTAAGGACTTTTCACAGACTTTAACATTAGGTAGATTCTTTTCTTTCTTTTCTCCATTTGTAGAGAAACAAATAAGTTATTCAATATGCACCATATGCCTTTAACTGATCTGCTCTTACCCCTTCAATACATGAGAAAGTCTTACAAAGTTACCTTTGATATTTTTGTTCCCATTCTCTAAGACCACTTCCTTTTAAAGTTATTTACGTTTTCCCCCTTTGAAATTACTGAGCTGCAAACAAAGCAAGCTTTTGACTTGAGCACAGTTTAAACTCAGTCGATATTAAAGGCTTTTGAGCCCAATGTGAACATGTAAAATTCTGTTTTCTGAGGGCATCTTTCATTCTGCCACACACCAATTGCCTTGATGCTCTGGGATCATGGTGTCTCAGTGCTACAGAAACTGACTTCAATCTTGCAAGTTGAGTAAGCAAGTTGATCTGAGAAACCTCTCCTGAGAGCACTGTAACTTCTATAGGGCTGCAACAAAGTTCAAAAGATCTTTTTCTATAACATGTAATAATGCTTGAAGTTTTGAAAGATAGGTCAACATATGCCAGGAAATCACCTACAAAAAGGCTTAATAAACAACTAGAGAATTTTGATGCACCATGCAAGAATGGCAAACTGAGACTTGCATTTCAACTATACTTTCATGCTTCAAACTCTGATTTACAGTTTTATAATTTTACATGGTGATTCATTTTATTAAAACATATTTAATCAAATTTTATAAGGAGTGAAACCTTGTCACTGAAGAATTATGACCACTCCAGGAAATACCACTCCACAGAGTCTTGACTGATCCAGGAAATCAAGGAATACAAATAAAAGACACAAGATTTGTGATTTTTGACATTTCAAAGCCTGAATAATTTTCAAAAAACCCACAAGTCTGTCACAATTCTTATATGGATAATATTCCTTTTTTCATCTTCTGGTAATTGTTCACAGAACAAAATTCAAAGGAATAATTTAAAAAAATGTTTTGAAAAACTTTGAAAATAAAAAGTAGCCTTTGAAAGAGTGTTTGTTTGCTTTTGGTGTTTAGGTTTTTGTTAGGGTTTTTTGGGTGTTTTTTTGTTTGTTTGTCAGGGTTTTTTAAATTCCTCCAAGAGCTTACTAAAAAGGACTGGGTTTTGAAGTAGTCTAAAATTACAGTTCCTACTAGGGATAGCTAAGCAAACAGGAAAGAAAATCAATCAGAATATCAACTTTGCACACACTGAAGACATCAAAGAAAGCTTTGCTAATTACATCAGGAAAAGCAGAATATCATAGATCAGCTGTGTAACTAACTAGAAACAAGGGAAGATCATGGGCTTCATGTATTGTATCCGTTGTTAAAGCTTTGTGCATGCTTTTAACAATATAAAACAACTTACAACACAACCTCAGGCATAACTGTGTGTTCAGTTTTGTCTCTATATTATCTCCAGATGATCTGAGCAGAAGAATTTAAGAAACAAAAAAACTCAAAACCACCAGTTTCTTCTCAGCCTGCCTTGCCCATAATAATCCAGAAGTCTCCATGAGACTTCCCTGCTGTGGCCAATGAATGCCACCAGTGCTATTTTAATAATGTTCAAATCACACATTTGCCATGCTTCTTGTCACATTTTCATGTCTTTGCTTTATAAAAACATAATTCCAGCAGGAATATGAAGGACTAGTTTTTAACATGAAATCTTATCAAAGATAAGGACTAGCATTAAGTTTTTCCAGCCTTTTAAATTTACTTTCTCCTCTTGAGTATTCAATGAGATTTGAAAATCAACTCAGCACTGATCAGTGGGGTAATTATCACTACCATATTGATAGGCTTCTGCTACAGCTCCCAATGAATGGATCCTCTACACAGCCTGTGGTTGACAGATTTGATTTTTCCTTTCTACAAGGACCTTTTGGAAGATTTTTTTTTTTTACATAAAATGTACACATACACATGAATATGCACATGAAATCATACATGATTTTAACCTACTATAAGTTATTTCATATTATTAGTAGTAGCTTGTGAAGACACATATTGTCCACTCTCATCTCACGCCCACAGTAAAGAACAGTTTAGGTAATATGTTAAACTCTGGCTCCCTTGGTACCACTGACAAAGCTTTAACAGGCTTCACTGTGTGCAAAACTCAAATCCATATAGATTTTCATATTATTTAATTTTGGCTGCTTTCCTCAAAGATGCATTCATCGCTGAAAATCAGTTAATGGCAAAGCTGAAGAAATAACTCTTGAGATACACTTCTTGAAATGCACTTACTACACTTCTGATAAACTGTTTCAAAAATTAAACGTGCTACCCAATTTGCCAAGTAGATACGAAGAGAAATTATGCTGCATTAATGTCAACGTACTTTTAAACAACAGAGAATAAAACAAAGGCAACCAAAGGGAAAGTTACAGAAAAGCAGGATGACTGCACTGAAATTAATCTATCCCTTACCTAAAGCAATGAGAGGGAAGAGTTGGATTCACACTTCTGTTGGCTTTGCATATGAAAATCTCAAAAAACAAATCAGTATTTTTCTGTAAAAATATTAATGGTGAAATTATCACAATATTTTGTTTGCTTACTTCCACTCCTAAACACTAGGTAAGACTCTCTACACTTAACTGTCTATTGTACTCCCATGCTCTAATGCCTAGAGGGCTCTATTCAGACACTAAACACGATGATAGATCCCAGTTTATTACAGACTGCAGAAATCACCTCATCATCAGCCAAATCACTGATGTCATTATTTGTTGATTCCTTTTATGTGTCTAAATACAAAGCTTTGAAAGGGACATTTAATGGCAGAGCTATAAATTGCAAAGGAGGATCCCTGCCTGTGGTTTCTCCCTGGTGTTTTTAATGTACATTTCCTTTTACAGACACAGCTGCTGAGATTCTGCTGGAGATCCTCCTACAGAATGGACAAGTCCTACTCTAAATCACAATGTTATAAATAGATTGCTGACTAACATGCCATGTTCTTGTAAATTACAGCTACAGCTTCCTTCTAGGTAGTACAATCTTGACACACCCTGTAATACAGCCTTAAGGCTGGAGAAAACTGAGAGGCTACAGAATCTGTAATAAAACCACATTTTCTTTAGTCTTTCTGTTTCTTCTCCTCTATTTCACCTTTGCTGTATTTTGAGAGGCTTCTTTTAAAAGACAACTGCACTAATAAAAAAGGGGGATAGGAATAGTGAAAAAAAAAGGAGGAAGCAAGGAAAGAGACAAATGTTTTAAATTAAACTTTGTATCAAAAAAAAAGTATGCCATTCACAGCTTTCCAGGGCGCAGTGAGTTTAAATTACTACTGAGAGTTCATAAAGGTTTCAACCTGTATTTTTTATACCAACAATAGGGTAAAGTCTATCTACATCAATGTCCATACAATTAATTTTAATAGAAATAATCTAGTGCTTCCAGATGACATTAGCAATCATCAAATCGTAAGTTGTTCAGCTCTGGATGACTTCCTGTCCTTTCCAAAATACAGCTCTCTTCCTCAGTCTGGTTAGCAACATCACTCTCAAGGTCCTGCCTGACACCATTCTATTTTTTCCTGGGGAAAAAAAAAACACATGAGATCTGTGATATATATTTAAAACAATTTAATTTTTGCTACCAAGCAACCAAGGAATTCATAGAGACACAATACTCTGTGCTAGCCAGTCCTTACCTATCAGTTGAGTAAGAGAAGGTGGCAACGCCACTAGGACCCCACGCTGGAGCAGGGAACTAATCCCAAAGAAGACCATGACTCTGAGGGAAAATGGAGCAGTTCATCACAAGGAGGGCAGCTGCCCATGGAAGGAACCCACAGTAACCCACAATAGTTGGAGAAGTTTGTGGAGAATTGTCTCCCATGGGAGGGATGCCACATTGCCACAGGGGAAGGACTGTGAGGGGTTTCCCCCTTGGGGAGGAAGGAGTAGAGGAAACAACAAGGAACAGACTGGGACTGACCATGGCTCCCATTCCCTGTACCACTGTGGTGCTAGGGCCGAGGAGGTAGCAGAGCTGGGCCCAGGAAGAAGGCAGGGGTGGGAGATGGTGTATTTCAGATCCAGTTGTGTTTATCACTGTACTACTCTCATTCAATTAGTGAATTGGTGGTGGTTTTGTTTAAATTAAATTAATTTTGTTTCCCCAAGCCTAGTCCATCTTCTGCCTGTGACCACAAGTCTAGTCTGTCTTTTGCCTGTGACCATAATCAGTGAGTGAGCCGTCCCTGTCCTTGTCTTTATCCTCAAGCCTTTTGTCGTATTTTCTCCTTCCCATCCCACTAGAAGGAGTTAAGAGTGAGTGAGTGGCTGCATAGTTGCTTTGCTGCCAGCTGGGTGGCTTCAAACCACAACACCCTCTCACATAGTCCCCAGAGCTCTGCAAGCACTATTGCTCCAGGGTCCCAGAGCTTGAACTGAGGTTCAGGCAGAACAAATACCCTTCTCTGTGTTGCAGAGGAAGTCAGAGGTATCAATGGGCTCTAAATTTTTGTAAAGTCTTAGAGTAATACCTAAGTACTCTAGAGCAACCTTATATAGTTATTTCACTATGTTTACAAGAATAACACTGGAATACTATTCAAAGGTGCGATTTACCTGGGACAGATCTTAGGAGGCATAAATCTAATAGTAGCTTTGTCCACATTTAAACAGAGTATTTCTGGATCCTTTCATTGATTCTTTGCACAGAAGACATTTCACCCTCTGATGATTCAGCTGCTTCTAACTATAGTTTTCTGAAATTGCCCCCATAACATGAAATTATATTAATTACAGTAATCCACTGAATATAGAAAATGTGTTGTTATAATAGAACTATTGGATCTACAGAGCTATTGTAATGGTACTGTGAGAAGAACTTATCATTAGCCATTTATGGCTGGTTGTTTAAAAAACACATTTTCATATCATTAGTTTTCAGGGTTACCGGAAAATAGATCACAAAATATATGATAAATTCATCTATGTTCATTCCACTTCACATTAATAATAAATTCAAAGAGTTATGTTGGACATTCCAGACAAGAAAGCCTAGTTGCAAATATTTCCATTTCAGGCAGTCCATGTCACCAGACTCTGCAACTCAGTATAATGTTATGTAGCCCAACCACTATTCCAGATGCTCTTGTTTCTCAGTTCTATCATCTTTTCTCTCACTGCAATAACCTGTGAATAATTCAATCAGCTGCAGTAGGCTCATTTAAGTACTATGGAAAGGCAGTAAGAATGGAAGTAGCATTTATATCCTTGGAAATGAATGGAATGTAGGAAAAAAAGTTTTTTCTCAGGCTATAAATACTGGTATGTCAAATTTCAGTATCTAGAGCACTGAAACAAACCAAATACTGCAAAGGAATGAGATAGCATTTGATCAACATTGGCAGCTTCAAAAATTAAGCTTGTAAATACAAGTAATTTTCAAGAAACTCTAACTTCTGATTACAATACTGAAAACCAACAATTACAGCTATGCCTATATTGACAAGGGCATCCAGGAGACCCCTCATGCCAAATGGTGTAGGTGGCTTATACTCTGGCTTCTCAGGGCTAGTCTCTTCTGATCATTCCTATGGTTGGACAAGTTTAAGATGGGCCCCTCAGGATGTCTTTAAGAAGTAATTACTTGTGGGTTTATCTAGTCCAAAGTGCCTGCAACCATGTGAGGGCTGTGTCACAGTATCTCAGGCTGATTTTAGTAGCACAACACTGAAAGTGTGTGGCATACCCTTGGTGTTTTATGAGAGTAGATAAATGTATATGATGGCGCGAGACATGATGAGGTGACACTAGAAGACTGCTCAGGGATAACAGCAGCAAGCAGTCCTGAGGCAATCCTGACCATATTACTGCGAGCTGGGTCTGGGGGTGAATTGATCCCCAAAACTTGCACACCAACTGCACCCAATATTTGCCTTAGAGAACACCACCCAGGGAGCAAACTGATT
Organism: Bucco capensis; assembly: GCA_013396975.1. Lineage (NCBI taxonomy): Eukaryota > Metazoa > Chordata > Aves > Piciformes > Bucconidae > Bucco > Bucco capensis. The sequence goes on along the minus strand of VWZO01019103.1, from coordinate 121,670 downwards.
TGCAAATAAGGAACCAGGGGTTGGAAATGAGATGAGGAGACAAGTTATTTGGCTTTCTTCATGTGCCCTATACTCATTCTGACAGAAGTAAAACAGAACTAAGCTGTAAAAACATTAAGCATAAAATATAATCATTCCAAGGCTTTTTTAAGCCTTGGGTCTTGCATTTGAAGTGAAATTATATGCAGAGTTTATTTTGACATTGAAGTCAGAGCTCCAGAATAAAAGTGTAAACCCTAAAGATCTGTGAAATAGATCCCAAGTTTTTGCTTCATTTTATTATTGTACTACACAATACATCATCAATATCCAGTGAATATTACATCAGTATCTGTGGACAAGTGTTACACAGCTGCAGAACATCATTATGAATGCTTTCCATCAGTAACTTTAGACTATCTGTAACCTGAGAATGTAAAAATGCTTTAAATCCTATGCTTTCATACTGTTTATTATCAAGATTTAACTTCAAATTCAGATTAATTTTAAGATTGTCCAGGAGAACAAAGCCCCCAGCTAATTTTCCCTCCAACCACTTTTCCTATGATGCTCAGCCCACAGACAGACCTCTACACTGGAACTCATGAGCTCAGACAGGGGCATTTCCTGGCCATTACTTTGTCACTCTGTAACCATCCATCTCTGTCTGGGGAAATCTCTTGCAAATAAAAATGCTATCATAGTAATAATCATCAAAGAAAAATATAGTGAAAAGTTACATTTGTTTGAGAAATGTCAGCACTGTCATATAAGCTCCTTTGGAAGATAACTCCCACTCCAGAGTGGTATTAAGAAAAGCAGATGAAGACTCACAGCTATAAATAGATCAAAGATAGGTTTTATGTTAGTCTACAAATTGCCTTTCTTATCAAATACTTTGCTACAAAATATGTTTCAATAGCCTATAGCCAAACTAGAAGAAAATATTTCTTCTTGAAAGCATGGATTCTCAATTAACCTAAAGGGCCTCTGTTTGGTTAGGCCTTATTTTGTTCATTCATCTCTACGACATACTTTTCCTTTAATATACAGTAACCAATACGATCCTGTGCTTGCTCAAGGTGGTGGAGCAGCTTCACACCATACAGTGAAAAAGCCTGTTTTTCAAAAGAGAAACATTGCTGCCTTCACATACACACCTGAAGAAACATGCAGAAGTGCATGTTTGTGCAGTGAACACTTTAAATGTGTGCTGAGTATAAAATAAATTTCTGAAATTCCCTGTTCTGCTTCCCAAAGCCCCACTTCATCTCAGTACGGGCTGTGACTTTTCAGAATATTTTTACTGCATGAGGCAGCTTTTCAAAGACCTCTTAACTCTTGTAACTCTTCTTAAAAGCATAAATCAAACCACATTGGCCAACTTTTTCCGTAACAGAACTGCACCTTTAAATACCACTAATGCCAGATGGTCTCAGCATATAAAGCAGCATGAGACAACATATTAACACTACTCAAACAAGCAACTTGTGCTAGCAGCAGACCAATGAAATCAGTCTCAGGCTTCTAATCCTCTCTGTCTCCATGGCAACATCTATTTCAGACAAATCTTCAATTTTCAAGTCAGATGAGCTTGTTTAGCCCTTAAACTTTTCTATTCAGGGGGTCTTCTGTTTTCAGGTACTTTTTCCACTTTGTACTGGCTTCTGTTATAATACAGAATATATTTTTATCAGCCGCTCATGGAGTATGAAGGAACAGATGTTCCTCTGTTTATTTATAGACTTTTCTACCAAAGATTTGTACTATAAGGTTTCCACTGAAGACTTATACTATTTATTTCCACTATGGATTTGTTCCCCTAACTGTAACACATCGAAAGATGTCTCTGTAAGATTTCTCTGTTGTGACTCTACCTATCAGTACTGGAAGAAAAGGAAGAACTGGTACCTTCTTCATACTCCTCTGCTATCAAGGCAGATTTTTAAACAAACAAAAACCCCGTGTTTTTGCAGCAGGTAAACAGGGAGAGAAAATCTTGACTCCTCCTCACTATATGTCCTTTAGCATAACTGAGTCCACATAAATAGTGCAGCTATTTGCTACTAGGAAAAATCTGGCAGGAGGAAGGTTGAAACTACCAAGGCTTGAACCACAGACTACCTATCTACTCTAACCTGCAGCATGGAAGATGAGAATCTAGGCATGTATATGAGAACCTGAGGTACAAGGAGAGGATGTTCTTATCCAAAAAGACAAAAAATACACAGGGCCAGGAAAGAAGCCAGATAGCCTTTATCACAAACCCATTTTTCCTCTCTGTGAAACAACTTACCACAATGACAATGTTTAAAGTTTAAACATGTGGTAGCCCTGCTTCCAACCCCACAGTTTTTTTCTTCTCTCCATCCCAGTGTGTACTAATGGCACCAAAAAGAAGGAAGGCATTGCATCAGAAGGGCATAAACTGTGATCACTCATTCCTGAACTGCACACTATTACAGAATCAAACTCATATTTGGCCATCTTTCTTAAGGGCACACACAAGTTGACTTGAACATTAGGATTTATATACCACCCACTTTTAACAAAGATTCATATGTACAGCTCCCACTGATTCATATGTACAGCTCCCACTGACTTCAGCTTGATTTGTGGGTGCTCAGCAGCTGGGTGGGAAGAGAAATTAAAGCCCTGTCAAGTCTATACCAGGTGAAGATCTCACATGCAGAGTCAGCTTACGATAGCCATAAAGTTCCCATTGAAGTAATGATTTCTTTTTTCCACATGTGCAAAAAAGCGTATAGTTAGGTCTTACACTCAGCTCAATTTTACTTATAGGTCTAGAACTGTGCTTTTGTGCAACAAGGCAAAATGCAGAGCCAGCCAAACCCACAAAACATTTACTTCAGCACAGGAGAAAAAGTTAACTTCAAATTATAAATATGGAAGAAATATACCATCTATAATACTGAATGACAGTAATAAGTAACTGAAGGACAGTCACACTCTGCGTTCTCTTAACTTTTGAGGGATGCAAGAACAAAAGGAAATTCAAACTATCTCTTGCAGCTAGAAATCTCAGGGAAAATGTACTAATTTTTATGCTTGTTACCTAGTTATCTCTAATACAGTTGTACAGGAAACACAACTATACAAAAAGTTTTGATCTTTGAAATTTCTCACTATCTTTTCACTTTCTTTGTATCTACCAATTAGTTATCTTTCCATTAGTTGTATTTCTCACAGCAATGTCAGGGTCATACATTCTAGATACCAAAGAAAATCTACCAGATTATTAGGCTGGTACACTAATGTCTTTGGCCAGTCAAACGTCCCATCTGATCAAATAGTTCTTTCCACTCAGCTTTAAGGCAGATCCATACCTAAGGATAAGTATTCAAAATGGCATATGATGGCTGTTCTCTCAGTAGGCAGGCTCTGCAGCCGGAGTAGTATTTTCCTTTGGCTGTAAATCAGGCTGGTCACTCTCCATGGTCACAAACAATTCCATACAAAGAACCACTACCTCAGCTCACTCCATAGGACTTAATTTATATGTAAACAAGGATGTCAGGTTTTGCTCATAATTCAATATGAGCAACTACCAGGAAGCAGCTACTAGCCAATACAGCTATAAATGTCTCATTTTGGAAAAAGGATTAATTAAAAGCAAATATTTACTGCCATCAAACTGCCAAACAGATGTTTATGATTCAAGAGTCTCTCTTACCTGGCCCCTGTAGCTACACAGACACATTTCTAATATATGCCTTTTTATTGACCCAAACCCCACAGCCTTCTGACAATCACCCTGTTACCTGCTGCTGTCACAGGAAGATGTGGCCAATGCTGATTCAGCTAGCATAACATTAGCACACTGCAAGAAACCTCCTCTCCAAAGGGAGTGACATGGGACCAAGATTAAACTTTCAGTCTAATGTCCTCATCCTCAACAGTGCCCAACAAGAGCAAGCAAGCTGACAACTTCAGCCTGACAGGACAGCTATCACGTCATGGCACATATGGTTGTTTCTTCATCATAGGCCAGAACTCAGATTGAAAAATTCCAAATCCCAGCAAGTCAAGCTCCTTTTTCCAGCACTGTTGTACCCCAGAGCTCCTAATCCACTCCTAATACAGCATTAGTTTTCAAACTTAAACTTGAGATAACACACACAGATTACAGTTCAGATTCATGTCACAAAGCAAATCAAACTTGCCCACTCTGCTATCATTTTACTGATAAGCATTATTTTTTTAACCTTTTAAGATCCTTGGTATGTTCGTTTAGCCTCAGCATACCAGACAGTAAGCTTCAAATACAACAACCCAATCCTACTGAACCTCTGGCTTTTAATGTGCAACTTACTCCAAAATGAAGTATACGATGTATACACACACCCCTTACTCCACTGCTTGTAACTTTACCTATCACTTATCATTAAACTGACCCAGAAGCCTTAAAGTACACACTGCAGTTTTCACTTTTCCTTGATTCAACAAAATTTTAAGAGAATTCAGCTTATGAGAATTCAAACCTTATTTCCATTTTAATTCAAGGCGGGGAGTGGAAGGAGAGTCTGTGCTAATATATGCATGAGACTTTTGTTTAAAAATAAAACATATATCAAAAATAGATGTGACAAGACTTTTTTAGGAGGAACATAAATGAAAATAGATATGAAGACTTAATATAAATTAATCTGCTGAAGAAAAGATCAGCTAAGTTTCATAAATAGCAGCCTAACCAAGAGGTCTACCCATTAAGCAACAAAGGGAGAGTATAGCATGAATATGCATGCACAGCATTGTAGGCTTCTCTATCATGTACCACCTTTGAAAACAAAAAGTAGGTGGAACGAACACAGATCTAATTCTAAATTAGTTTTAATGCTAAGTTATTGGCTGAGCTTAGTAGTAACTCCATTGTGACAATTGAAAATTCATGTTTATTCTCAAATAGGATACTTGTCTTGTGATTTTCATCCTCTGTGTAGTTTAAAGGCTTGAGATATTGATCACTACACTATAGAAAAATTAAGTTTCTTATTAATAAATTAAGAATTAACATAATAACAAGGTCACTTTTTGATAAATCACACAGTTACAATTTACTGCCTTTAACAAGACGTCTCACAAAATCTAGGAAATCCCTGTGCTTTATAGGCTTCTCACTAATTCTCTGGAGTTCGCGTTAAAGTCACCATAATAGAACATCCCTTTAATCCCAACCAACAATAAAACAGGCTCGCCTCCTGTTTTTGTTGGAAACTCTTAATGCATTCTGCAGATGAGAGGTGATGACAACTCTTTTTAAAAGAAATTTCAGTAATTGACTCTTTCAAAAGGAGTGAGATTGTCAAAATCAGTCTGGGTCAGATCAACAAACTCTGAATGCTCTGCATACTCAGACTGATATTAAGCCTGAAAAACAAAACAACTGCCTTCTGTGGAGTCGTGTTTATTCTTAATTATTACAGCCCTTTTTACTACATCTTGTTTGCCCTCTGATTCCAGCAAATAAAAGAGAAATTTCTGAGACACAGTAGCAAGGTTCTATAGTGTTTCGGCAGGTAACCTACAGCCTTTCTTAGCCCTTTTTTAAATGATCTAACAAAAAGACAAGTCTTTAAACATCCAGTGAAGCAATTTGGAGTAAGGGTGTTGTATCTCTAGGAAACACTGCAGAGACTGCCTGGAACAGCTGCCTAACCACACTGACTCTCAATTTCTATTGACTTCAATGGGAACGTGAATGGCATTAACAACTACCTGTGAAAACACAGATACCTCTCCATTTTTATCAAGTTTGTGATCACATTTTTCTCTTGGTATTCTACACTTCTGTTTTAAGCTGAACATTAAAACTGATATAGGAAGACAGGATGAATTCAGAAATAGTAAGAAATTATTTAAGAAACAAAACATTAAGGAAGAAAAATCTATTTTCAAAAAACCTGCATGTTACTGACTACATTCTAAAAACATATGAAGTTATTCAAGGCTCTCAAAAATAAAACTGATGTTTTTAAAATACTTGCTGAGCACGTGCAGCCAGCCATCTTATTGCCAGCAAATCCTACTGCCCTCCTGAGACCTGCCCAAGCTACACAATCTACAAAGGACACTGGACACCCCACTCAGAATTGCAGGCAGCATTAAAATTGTGCTGCCTGAGACTATCCAGGCCAAATACTGGTTGGGAGACTCCAGGGGGACTACCCTAAGTGGCACTACAGCCCAGAAGGGATTTTGCTCAAAAGTTAATTACAATTTCTCAGTCTTCCGCAGAATGAGCAAGTCCAGATTTGGACTCCCAGAGGATGAGTCAGTAGCATATCCCCCACAGAGCTTGATGAGAAAGCCAGAACATTCTCACAAACTTTGAAAGACAATCTGTTCCCTGATGCACAAAGGAAAAATGGAGAAGGCTACGTATGTGGTTCTCCACCACATTTTATTATGCATTTTATTTCATACGTCCTGGTAGAGACACCAGCAGCTGCCCTGCTCACACTCCAGGTTGGTGCTGCAGGTGCTCTTGTTACCCTGCTGTCTGAAGAGCAGTTCATCTCTAAAGAGGATTGCAAATATAAGCCATGAGAGAGAGAAGCTGAATCACAGCTGACAGAAAAAAGTGACATCACAACACAATCTGCACAGCATCTACTGTACTCCTGGCACAAAATATTTTGCTCAGATGCACCCATTTGCAGCCCCTACCTTCATGCAATGCAACTGGTTGAACTTGATGTACTTGCATTTACTAGTGACCAGCCCCATGCCCTTCAACACCTCCCTTCATAATGGGAACACTTAAACAAGCAACCACTGATAACAACTGCTGTTCGTTAAACCTCAAACATGCAAAACTTAGCTTTGCTCTCTGTTATCTAGATTTAATAATAAGCTCTTGCAACATACAATTTGCATTAATGCTCTGCAAAATCAGGAAATACTAAAAGGGCACATCGAAGGGTTAACAAGATCTTTATTTGCAAACTCTGAGCATAAGGAAAAGAAGCTTTAGAAAAACAAGTGCAATTAACTGTGATAAAATTTGAATGCCTGCATCTGGTGACGTCACCATAGCCAAGAGATGAGCTGCATGCTCTCTGATGTCACCACTGCTGAAACACCCTTGTACCACCTGTCTGAAGTAGGGCAGAAGGACGACAAGTGATAAAGAGTGGTCTCCACTCTCCTGGGTTCCTGGATGCCTGCCCATGCTGGGCTGAAATCACAGCAGCCTCCTACATCTTTGCTGCTTCTTGCTGCTCTTGTTTCTCTTTTTCAAAGAGCAGCACTTGCAAGTGGTTCTCTGGTATGGCTATAGAATCATTTAAATTACAATAATTTAGAAAAATATTTTTAAATGGGTTTTGTGCAACAGTGAAATGTAAACATTATGAGCAACAATTTTTTTCCCCTGTGAATTTGTCAGCTTTACTGATCACAATTTCTTATCACAGAAAGTATTAGCTCACATGGCTGGTGCCACAGCTGAAGGAGGGAGCACCTCAGTGAGAGAAAAAAAATCCTAGGTATGGTTTTCTGTATTAATGCACAGATCTTGGATCTCCCCATTCATTAATATACAGTAGAGGATGATTTTCATTTCTCTTTTAGTCAGTCTTTAATTATGTTTTTGCAGGAGGAAACAGCTCCAGCATTTCAGGTCTGGAAAGTGAGAAACCAAGCCCAGCATTGGGTGACTTTAGGGGACCCACTACAGAAGCTGCAAGTTGGGAAGCAGCTTCTTTAGGCTCAGGGAGAGCACTGACCCACCCAGCTCATTTCTCACCATTCCAAGTGGGGTCTTTGATCAAGTGATGAGTCTAAGGATTAATGTAGCCAAGTTGCACCTTGTAAAACAGACTGAAGTCACACCCGTCAACTCCTGCAAACAAGGTAAGTCACAACTGTGCTGCTCACCTCATGTGCAGTGTCCTCCAGCCTCCCCAGCTCACAAACCTTTGTTGTTGAGGATTCCAGAGCATGTCATTTTCTAGAAAATCAGATGTCTCACTCAAGTACAAATAAACATTTTTTCTTCTATTTGAAGTATTTTTAAAAATGGTTGTGGAGAGAAAGATGAATAAAATCATTAACATTGAAAAAATCTTTCTAAATTAAATGCTGCTTTGAAAAAACATGGAATATTTTGCTTCCAAAATGCCATAATTCTGATATTTTCAGGATTTCTGTTTCTTTTTCTCTAACATGAACAATTTTTTTTAAAAAGTCACAAATCTGCAAATCATTTTGTTGCCACAAAATCTGTATTTTCACCCATCCTCTCTCCTCTCCATTTGATGCAAAAGTAATTTTCAGAGCCTGTATCTGTAACACACATAACTAGTCAATTAATAAGCCTGACTTTGAGGACTTCTTCACAAAACAAAATACTGAAAAATAATCACTATAAGAATCTTAGTAGTTTCTTAAAAAGAGTAGGAGTTGAGAGAAAATTTTATTGGAAATTTTTTCATGTAAACAGATAAAACCAACCTAGGAATCTTTGAAAGTGTCAGAATGTTTCATTTTCATGTTTAAAGTGAAGGGGTAATGGAGCGGACTGATCTTGCACCGCAAAAATCAATGGTACAAATGAGTCAGAAATGGCAGCATGCCTAAACAAGTGACTGAACATTAACAGTGGAGGAACTGCTTTTGGCATTAATCAATTCTAAATATATTTCATTGCTATTAAAGAATACAAACTTATGCTCAAAGTGAGCTTAGTTATGGGAATAAATAAAGCCTCACGAGATCAGCATCCATTGGGTGTTTGTTCAACAGAACATCAGATATCCGAAGCAAGAGCCTATTTCCTTTCTCAGGAGTAGTCAGTATTCTGCACCTGAATTAAGGCAAAATATTGTTTAGTTTATTCCAGAAATAATCTGTGCTTTACTGTCAACTGTCCTCTGTTTTCCCTTGGTGCATCATCATCTTCCTTCTATCTCTTTCTCCTCTCTTTATCTCATCTTGCTATCTGCCATCTTCTGTCAACTTTGCCAATTTTTGGCAAGCACAGGACAAAAGTACATTTTCTCATATAATGAAAGCTACTCCAAAACATTTTGATCATTTCCAGTCTGGGTTCATACAACATGTTCTACTCCTAACCACTGAGACAGTCTCATTTGAGTCTTCCTCTGCCTTAACTGCCTAGACCCCATCAACTCAAAGTAAGGTTATCTGCATGGATCAGCTGCCTCAGTAAAAAACCCATTTGTTAAAGTCCAGATAACTTCATCTCTGGGTTTAACTTCTGCTTACTCAAGGGCTTCTTTTCCATCAGCGATTGCAGGCTCTGATCTCCCATACAAGCGCAGAATCAGCGTAAACAAACTGCACCACAAAAAAACAAAATTGTGAAATATTAGACCAAACTCTTTTTGGTATGAACCACAAGGAAAGCACAGGTACCATCGTGTTGAAGTTTGTCAACAATTCAGCACATTCTCCAACTATTTAATGTAGGATCACAGGCTTTAGGCAGTCTCACGCTCCTGGCATTTAGCATGTCCCTGTGAAGTGCTCAGTGAAGGCTCAGTTCACATCTTCCAAGTGATTAATCCAGGTTTCCAAGATTTGCCAAGACACTTTGTATGCTTATGTAAGAAACCAGACAGGCTCTTATGGAGTCATTCTGGTTTCCAATGCAGGGCTTAAAAAAAAAAAATCCTCACAATGTATATTTACCCCAGCAAAAGATGAGGCCTTAACAATTTGTTCCGGTTGCTTCCTTCACTAAGGATTTGTTCCAGTGCTTTGGAAGTCTAAAGCACATTTCTAAAATTTTCCAATTTTTTTCCAAATATAGCATATTTCAATTCATGTTCAAAATAGCTGATTATCTGAAACTAAAGTTGATTTATATGCTTGCATATAACCAAATGCATTTACACAACACTGCATGGCCATTCAGCATGCGTCACTATGCAACGTATGCATGTACGTGCACTATTTGATTTACTCAGAACAAAGCCTCTTTCCTCAGTACATAAAGTCTTTATTTATGCTTTTCCAACACTTTCCTGATTTGTTTTGTCATCAACTTGCTCACTAAGTGAACAGTGCATACTGGCCAGGCTTCTAGAAGCTTGAGCTCTCTACAGACCTGTGAGCCACAACATATATTTTGTTCATACTTATATATTAAAAATAAAGCCCTGTGACACCTAGGATATGCTATCAGAAGAGATTATGTCCAAAAATTACAACTTCTTAGCCTGTCGTGAAAAAAAAGAAAAAAATATGTGTATATGTGTGTCTGTGAATCTATCATCCCTTAATAATAGATGATGATAAATCAGGTCCTGATCCTGCAAACTTGAATCAAAATATCCCTATTCCTATTACTGCCCTAGGAATCAAGTGTGGATACTCAGCGTGAATGAGGATCCCCCCTCAGGTACAAGCTGCAGAATCAGCCTCGTATTTTCTGCCAAGGCTGGTACAAGGCTCCACTTCTTTTACTGCACAGGTTTAAAACCTCACATAGAAAAATACACAGTACTACCTTTTACTACACAGTAGAAGGTAGAAGAAAGAAAAACACCTCTAATGCAACCATTAGGATAATGTGTAGGGGCTTAGATGCTGTAACTAATAAGCAGGGATGTTTTTAATACCTTTACAATTATTTCAAAGGAGTACAATGACAATTAGGCATAGGGTCTGGTTCATTGCTCTTCCTAAAAAGAGCCTGAGTTTCTCTCATGTGCCACTGCAGATAGCTCTCTACTTTTTGAGAAATGCTCAGTACCTTGCAGAATGAAACTGAGGGTTGAAATAAAACAATAAATTTGCTGTGGTTCAAACCCTAGTTAATCCTCTGGAAAAAACCAGCGTTTTCAGCATCCACCACTAAAGACTGCCAGGACTCATCACATTCCCTGACATGTGATTTGGACATTACAACATGTGGCACTTCTGTTGACAGGGCTCTCTTTGTGAGGGACTGAGCATGTTCTAGGAAATGCTTGATGTGTGCTGTAGCTTAGACGTGGGTGGAACCCATATGAAATCTTTTCTGCAGTTTATCACTCAGATATATGGTTGGATTCTCTTTTGCTTGGGCTCATGTCACTCAGTACCAAGAGGAGAAGCCACATGTCTCTAGGAAGAACCAAAGCCACATCTAAGACTGCACAGAGTGCTTTTTTTGTCCTTATTCATGTGGCTTGACAGAAGTGCCAAGTAAGTGAGCTGTAGTGACTATTCCCTGACAGTAACACAAAACCACAGTAGCAATTGGGCATCATTCTAGCATGCAAACGACATATTACAAATTAATTTTTAGCTTCAGGATTACTCCTCATATCAATATGGCAACACATCACAATTAAATTTTTCAGTTTCACTGCATTTCCTAAATTTTTCATTTCAAGACAATGATTTGCTACCTGCCTTCCTCTTCTGTCTTATGTCCAGTATCCTATAATCTCTTACCAGCAGCCCTAATGCAGTCAGTAAAAATGTAAGTCTCTTGAGGATGCAAAACAAGGTTACATTCAGGTCAGAAAGCAAAACAGTAAGCACTAGTTGTATAGACCAAATCCCCAGAGACCCACAGAAGCTACATCTCCACCTAAAAGTCACAGACTTCCAAACCTGTTCTGTAACCTATTGATAGAAATGCGAAGACACGACTGCAGGTGGCTGATGGCTAAGCCTCAGGCACTGAGCAGCTTTCCAGACTAAGCCTTTTAAGGTAGAGACACAAGTGACACTATGAATTCTGAAACGGGAAACAACAAAAAATGCACACTCATAGGTGTAAAACAAATGCATACTGTCAATCACATCCCTTTTTATAAAAAAATATCTCAGACTTCAGGTACACATAACTACATGTTCTGAGACCTCTTTGCCCATGCCTGGAGCCTGGTGCGGTGGCAGGATTTGCGCAGGCTGTGTCACACAGCTCACACTGCCACAGTCATACCTCATGCTTTTTCCCCTCCACAGTTTGGTCTGTGCCAGGGAACAGAGAGGCCAACGCCTTCCCTTTCAGCACATCTGCACCGGCTGTGTGCCCGCAGGGCAGCTGGCAGCGCCTTCATCCCAATTGCTGCTGCATCTATGGTATTTTATAGGGAATTCAACGCGTTCCTCTCTTTTAACATGAGGCTAAATGCAACGATCGCAACAAAAAGACACTTTATCGCTGACTGCAGGCGATCACTGACAGCCGGTGCTGCTACCGGAGAGAATATTTTAGGGACCCCTGGCCCAACGCAGCAGCTCCGCTCCACCTCTACCTGCCGCCAGGTGCGGGCACCGCCGCCTCCCTTACCGGGCTCATGCTCGCCGGGGTGGTCGGAGACCTCGATGACCAGGAGCTCTCTGCCCTCGGCGCTGCGTCCCACCGTGTAGATCCTGGTGATGGCCGGGCATTGCAGCCACACGGCCACCAGCGCCTCCCGCAGCTCAGCGTAGCGGTGATACTCGAAGGAGATGCCCTCCTCGGAGCTCAGCCGCCGCCGCCGGCTGGCACCCCCCGCACCCGTGGCCGCCGGCTCCGCAGCCCGACAGGCAGCAAGCACCGCGCAGAGCGCCAGCAGCACCCCGACCCGCACCCGCACCGCCATCCCGCACGGCTAACCGCTGCCTGCGGCCGCGCAGCTGCCGCCGGCGCCGGCGGGAGAGAGACAGAGAGAGAACGAGGGGCGGGCGGAGGCTGTGGAGAGTGAAGGATAGGGGAGGGACCGGCCGCTCCGCCTGTCTCCGCGGGCCGTGGCGGAAGGAGTGAGAGCTCCCAGCGGAGGGCGGCGGTGTGTGCGGGGCTCTGCCGTACTGGAGCCGCAAGATAATATGGGGCAAAGCCACTAGAGATGTTTTAATCAGCCAAATGGGAAGAAAAAAAAAAAAGAAAAAGAAATTGGAAATTGGAAAAATCCGGGGTCACGTTGTCTACATTGCTGCTTCCTGCCTCAAATACCTAAATGAACAGAGTGTTCCATGAAAGATTTGAATAGTGGTGCTGCAGAGCTACACAAGTAATTGATTCACTTCACTGGGAAAACTATAAACAATCATCTATGAGGTTGCTTTTCTGCATTGCACAGTGCAAGACTTAATTCCTGAGACCGAGAACACTCACTCACAGAGCATATTCCATTATGTTCAATGAGAATTCTGTGAGGAACCATTCACAGCATATTAAAAAATATCACAGCATCTTCTAGACTGTGGATACTGCAGGACTTCTGAAAACACCTGTTTTTAAAACGTGTTTTTATAGGCATAGGTGTTTAGACTATGTCGAGATAGTATGTAAAGGACAACTGATAAAAGGCTAAATGCTGGAGACCAACCTCCATATCAGCTTTTTGCTATTATTTTTAAAGGACACAAAGCCTAACTGGAAAATTTTGAGAGGTTCAACATTTTTAAAATTTTGATAATCACACATACAATTTATCCTTCTACAAACAGAATCTAGTTCCCAATAATTTAATGCATGCTTGATCTTCTAATCTAAAAGGGTGAACCTTCATAATGTCCTCTTCTATCAACAATTTATAATGAATCAGTGTTCAGGAAGAATTGTTAATAAACCTTTGCGATCCTATAGATATTTTCCTAAATTATGGGTTGTCTAGTTCTGACCAAGAGGATAATGAAAATAATGTATTCTGGGAGAATATCTCCATTAATGTTTGCTGATATACTAGCTCAGATACTCATCCAGCATCTGAAACACAGGCCTGGAAATGCAACTACTGTATATAAATACTTATATATCTATTTCTCTATATTCATATGTGTATTGGGTTTGGCTGAGATGGAGTTAATGTTCCCCCATAGCAGCCCTCACAGCACTGTGCCTTGCATTGAAGATAACACATGGTGTTATGACTGCGGCAGCAGGGCTGGCATAGCACCAAGGGGATGGGGTGGACAAGATCTTGGGAGTGGACATAACCGGGACAGCTGACCCAAATTGACCAAAGGGCTATTCCATACCATATGACGTCAGCTCAGTAATAAAAGGGGGAGGAAGGGGGCATCCGGTGGGAAAGACGACATCTGTCCCCTGAACAACCATTACGCGTTTTGGGAGCCCTGCTTCCCGGAAGAGGGCTGGACATCGCCTTTTATGGGAAGTAGAGACTAAAGATTAATTTTGCTTTGCTTCGCTTTGCACGTGCAGCCTTGCCTTTCTTCATTTGCTTATTAAACTGCCTTTACTGAAACCCATGGGCTGCTTTCATCTCATTCTCTTCCCTCTTGTCATGCTGTAGGAGGTGTGGGGCAAGAACATGATAGAGAACCTTGGTGGGTAACTGGCAGTCGGCCAAGGTCAACCCACCACAATATGTATTTGCTATATTCCAGTGTCATGACCATCAGTCCTGGATTATTTGATGCATTTCTTCACAGCAAGAACCAAAGGTCAGCTCACCCAGTCCTTACTATCTTTCAAAGCCAGCTGGGTTCTTAAACTTCTCTGCCCAGCTTAATTCTAGGGTTACAAGAACACAAAACTACATGCAAAGGCATCTTCAGAACATTTCTTGAAACATTCAATTTTCTGTTCTTTCTGCTAGAAAGCTTTGGGAGACACCTATCACCTCATATTAGCTGTGGAGTTATGACAATGCAAATTTGCTCAAAGTATTTTGCAAGACTTGAGCATATAGAGACTCTCTGATACATTGTTTTCTCTTACCACTCTTCAGATTTAGGATCACAGAGGTGCCATGCCTCTGACTTCTCTCCTCCCCAACAGCATGAATTGTATTACACATTTGTTTATGGCTTCACACTACTATAGAATTATGTGCAATATGTGGAACACCCTCACAGCCTGAGAATAAACTGCAAGTTAAGGCAGCTGACCTAGCACTCAAAAGATTCATATTCTTTAGCAATTCTGTTGGTTACATTCATGACAGGCTAAAAAAATACACCTTGTTTTATATTTTCCCTTGTGCATTATATACAAAGTAAACAAATCTGCTGATGCTGTGATTTTAGACTTACCCTATCATTTTCTGGGAGAATTTTTTGATCAGTCAAAAAAACCTTTCTGCACTGTAGCATTGGCTTTCCTTCAAATTTATTTGCCAAAAATACAGTTTCCCTAGAAGATACAGGCAGGCTCAGAAAGCATCCATTTCTTTTGATCTCTTCAAGCAGTGAGTTATTATTCTACTCTGCCAAATTAGCTTCACAACTAGGTCTGAATGGATTTACATTAATTTCCATACCTACTAAGCCCACATCCCTAAAAACTAAGGAGACTGAGTGTTTACAAAAACACATGCACTTACATATCTTTCATAAAAGAAGGTGTTTTATGTACTATCAAATATTTCATATTGAGTTCATATGTACCGATTTCTTTATAAAGAGGCACTATAAAACAATTGATTAGGTTCTCAGAGAGCTTAGGAGCATTTGCAGAAGGGAGCAGAAGGTAAAAATTAACAACTTCCTCAATATCCAGTCTCTCCTCCTATTTTCTATAGTTCAGAGTTGGAAAAGGCCAAATTTCCCCATAATATGGAAAAAGGTCAGGCACAGTCTGAAAATCAGTTGCAGTCTTNGAAAAGGCGCTGATGAGGAGCGTGGGTGGAGCCCTCCCTGGATCTTCGTTCACGAAGCCTAGCCATACATACATGGAAAAAGGTTTTGCATTTGCCTTAGTTTCAGAGGAATAGTCTAACCCCAAGGGCATTCCCAGCTTGTATACATAACCTGGGTATGGCCTTATAAGCTAATAATACTAATTAGAGCAGGGAGTAGAGCTGAAGTGCTCCCTGTCCAGAAAATGTTCTCATCAGCAGATTTCAAATTTGGTTTACCTCACTGTTATGTCTGTATAAGACACTGAATCGTAGATTATATCTCACTAAGAAATGCAGCCTAAATAATTTGGTAATGGTGAAGAAAACTTCACTAACATTTCCAAAAAGTAGAAGTGTTTTCAGATCAATAAGACCAAATTTCAGATCAGTAAGACCAAATTGCTAGTTGGTCTTCAAGCCCCTCTCTGAGGAGTGCTATCTTTGGCCTGCTAATATCCAGTTATATCACATTGTCAAGCCTTGGAAAAATTTTGGAAGTCCAATTATGGAGTTTAACACAGCACAATTTTAAACAAGCAAACAAAAAAAACCCCAACCAAACCAGCAGCTACAGACCACATCTGTCCTAAAAGACCAGGTAAAAGCTGGTAAGGATTTCAATTAAGAAATTAAAGATAGGAATGAATAGCTCCAACCAATTTAAAATAGAGAACAGTTGATCTCAGTGTTGACAAACTACTGGTTAAGTAGGTAGAGATAAGTTGTGAACTGTAAGAAGTTTTTTTATAAAGTTTACCTGAATGCTGATTATGTAGATATACCAAACTTGAAAGCTCTGGTCACTTGAAGCTACGTCTTCAAGACAGAAGCTTCTATTACCGACCTTCAAAATGTCATGCACAACTCAGTGGCTCTATTTATTGGATGCTTTTAAAAGAGAGTTAAGATATGGAAAGTTTCAGTTTTTCTAGTACCTTGAGAACAGGCTTAACATAAGGCAGGTCAAAGGAAATATAAACAACAATAAAAAAAATTTATTTTACAAAATCCAAACATGGACATAGTAGTTACACAGCAGGTTACAAAAAGGGAGAGGAAAAGTAAACCATCTTCCTGTTACATATTGAAAGACTGACTCTTTTATGGTTTATTTTAATTTATTCTGCACTGATGAGACCTTACCTGGAGAAATGCATCCAGCTCTGGAGCCCTCAGCACAAGAAAGACATGGACCTGTTGGAGCAGGTCCAGAGGAGGGCCACAGAAATGGTCAGAGGGATGGAACACCTCTGCTGTGAAGATGGGCTGAGAGAACTGGGGGTTGTTCAGCCTGGAGAAGCCTCCTGGGAGACCTTATCACAGCCTTCCAGTACTTAAAGGGGGATTATAAGAAAGACAGAGATAAACTATTCAGTAGGGCCTGCAGCAATAGAACAAGGGGAAATGGTTTTAAACTAAAAGTGGGTAGATTTAGAGTAGGTATAAGGAAGACATTTTTTATACTGAGGGTGATGAAACGCTGGAACAGGTTGAGAGGTAGTAGATGCCTCATCCCTGTAAACACTCCAGGTCAGGTTGGATGGGGTTCTGAGCAAACTCATCTAGTTGAAGATATCCCTGTTCATTGCAGGAAGAGTTGGACTAGATGACCTTTAAAGTTCCTTCCAACCTAAACTATTCTATAATTCTATGATTATCTCCATCTGTTAGATGATTCACCATATTACTGTAACTCAACCCTATTAGGTATTTAAGATCTTACTGTGCTCTTGCTGGGGTGGTGAACATTTTATACATGTAACAATTCTGCTTAGAGCCTCTTTATAGGCTGCAACTTAATACAAAATGTACCTAACATTTACACTTACACACTGCTTACCTACACAAATGGTTGAGGCTTATTGCTGCCTTTTTTTGATGGGGTTGCTCCAAGGATGACAACTCCTGGACATTGAACTGCAATGCTGTTTCTGAGATATGGCATGGCTAGACCACCAAACACTATCATACAGAGAAGCTACCATGCAGGATCACTGTGAGGTTTGCAAAACTGGCTGGTAAGGCTTTCTTAAAAGTGGTGAGTCATTATCTAGCAGGAATGTTCTTCTGGTCTTCCACAGGGACTGATACTTCAAGTTCAGAGGCCAATTTATTCAGTGACTACAGAAATATGAATCAAAACCAATTAAAATTTATGGATGACAAAGAATGGTGAATAATAAGGATATAGCATCTCTGGAATGTGTTTTAGATTGTTATTTAAATATTTCAAGGCAGCAAACTGTATATTACATTTAAGAGCAACAGATACAAACCAAACTTGGAACAGTCTGGCAAGCAGTATTGCTAGAAGCATTGAGAGATGACAATAGATGGGCAATTTGACTGTATTTTCCAGTGCAATGCTGCAGGAGAGCTGATTTTATCTTTGAATGTTTAGACAGAAGGGCAATGGTTAGGTGAAGGAGGTGATTATACCACCAAGGCAGTATTAGAGAGAATGATCTGGGCAAGCAGTTCTGATACCTACAGCTGAAACAAGAGATTGAAAATTCAAAGACAAGCCACAGAAGCTATTTGAGAAATAGAGGAAATGCCTTACTGCAGAGGACATGATATGATCCAGTTAGCCAGTGAAAAATACAATTGATAAGTGATTTGATTGCTGTGTTTGTCACCTTCACAGACAGAAAATTATAGCAAGAACCAATGGCAAAATGTTGCCTTCTTCCTGGACCTGCCAGTTACAGGTTTCAATGGCTGAAATTGACCAGAACACTGCAGCTGACAGAGAAAGGCAACAGGAACAGGATGGAGATCTGGAAGCAATGAACCAGACACTGTATTTAAGCAATAGCTTTCTGTAGCCATAACATAGATTTCAATAATATAATTTTTCAATAACAATGTTAGAAATCTAGAAACATACCATACTTTTTTTTTAAATTATCTTAAAATGCTTAGCAGGCATTCATTGCAAATTCACAGAGGAAAATAAATGAAGCCTTACAATCTACAAATAGAATATAAATCATAATTAACATTTTCTGGCAAACTCTGCTGTAGTGTAATATAAGCCTCCTTAAAGTGTTTCACATCAACAGCCAAAAGGAGTTGATCATTTTGTAATTCCAATCTTAACAATTTATTGTACTTCTCAAGTTTCCATGTTTGTTTTGGTTTTTTTACACAAAACCCAAGGAATTAATTAATTGCTTTCTTAGGACTTCCTTGTCATATCCTAAGGACAGCACAAGCTCTTATTTTCCCACAGATAAGCCTCACTTAAGCTAAAATAGACTTTCAGTAAAAGATTTAACTTATGGAAATGCTACTTCCTCAATTATTTCCCTATCCTACTACTTTTAAATGTCCCCTTACTGAAGAGGAGAAAGGAAAAAAGATTGCATAAGATTTTTTTTGTGCCTTGTGAAGAGCCAAAACCTGTTATCCATATGTTGCTCTTATTTTTTTCTATTGCACAAAGCCTGTAAGTTTTCAAAACTACACCAAACTCTCTACCTTCTCACTAAATAAGGAAAAAAAAGTGAAATCTTATTAAATAAAGGCCTAAAACTAAAAATATGTAACTGCTTAACACATTCCCTCATATGTATAAAAGATACATAGTATTGAGGTAGGTTATTTACTACCAGCATCATGTTCAGTAATAAGTACAAGGTTGTGCATTTGAAAAGGTAGTGGGGTCGTGATAAAATCATAGAATCATAGAATCATAGAATGGTTAGGGTTGGAAGGGACCTCTGGAGGTCATCTAGTCCAACTCCCCTGCAGTGGGCAGGCACATCCATAGCTAGATCAAGTTGCCCAGAGCCCTGTCAAGCCTCACCTTGAATGCCTCCAGGGATGGGGCCTCAACCACTTCCCTGGGCAACCTGTTCCAGTGTTCCACCACCCTTGTGGTGAGGAACTTCTTCCTAATGTCCAATTTAAATCTACTCCTCTCTAATTTAAAACCATTGCCCCTTGTCCTTTCACTGCAGGCCTTTGCAAACAGGCCCTCTGCAGCCTTCTTATAAGTTCCCTTTAAGTACTGGAAAGTCACTAGTAGGTCCCCCCGAAGTCTTCTCTTCTCAAATGCAAGTCTATCCAAGTCCCACAGCAAAATAAGCCTGTGGGTCTTAAATGCAAGTTCCTTTGTTAACAAAAATCCAGTGGGCACACATTTTCAAGAAAAAAATTATAAAGCACAGCTTGCATAATTCTCTGGGGATTTGTTAGAGGATCAACAGCAATGATGTGATCACTTTGTACACTAAGGACGTACAAAAAAATAACCTAAAAGAAATGAAATAGCAACGGGTGTCAGAAAAATACAGATTCAAGTCACAAGCAAAGAACAAAAAAAACCCAGGCACACTACCTAAAAATTGTATTCCTTATTTTCAAAACCACTTGAAGAACAGTATATACATTGTAACTTTGTAAGTGATCCTATCAAGCTTCTAGTGCTCTGATTGAGCTCTCCAATAGCTGAGAAGACATCAAGCTTTCACAAATTTCTTTACTGGAGTATTGGCAATTGGCTCACAGTTGCACAAAATTTTGCAACAGTATGTGTACAGGCATAAGCCAGCAGGCTGAGAATCAGTGAATACAATCATGTGCACAGGGAGTATCAGAAACACTGAAAGCTCCTTGTATTTTTAGGCTAGGGGTTCAGTAAAATAAAGCCACATATAGCTGCAGCTGCAGGATAAGAGTGGGAGTTGATAAAACAAAGCGGATAATGGCCATCTTTGAAATCTGATTAAAGAGGTCATTTCCACCATGAAGAGTTCAGGCTGGCAGTGCATATGGACTCAGGAAGTCTTAAGTACCAGTTCCTGCTAAAAACTGAACAATACAGGGATTTCAGCTTCCATTCGCCCGCCACAGTCAAGTATTTTTACTTCCATTTAGAGGGAAGAGGAAGAACACTGAATTTCAATGAGGATGCGCACAGAGAAGTAAAAGCTTCTAGAGAACACATGAGGAAGAGGAATTTGAGCCACTCCCACATGTCAAGTAATATTTGAATCACTCAATGTCATTAACACCTGGGGTTTTGTTAGAAGCCTGATCTTACCTGTACTTCCACGGAAGTGCCTGCTTTGAACATTATACTAGACAATGTGAAGCAACATGAAAATTCAGGTGGTCTTGAGTCAGCAAAACACTGCAAGCATCTCTAAAGGACCTTACAGGATAGATGAAGTGGTATTTGAAGTCTAAAGAGCAGCTGATATTAAAATACAAAGTGAAAGATCTTTATAAGGGTTTAAGGCCTTTTAAAATATTTCCACCATTTGTTTCCTGTGCAACAAGACAAATATTTAGATTCAACAACATTGGACTACTGCATCTACTATAACTCAAGTAGTAGATGTTGAGATTCTAGTTTGTAAATGTTGTAGCAAAACTTGAGAATGCATGTGGCCCAGATGTTTTCACTACACTGAGTAGACCTGTAGCCAAGTCCCTCAGAATAAAAACCAGCAGTATTTACAGTATGTTTCCATTTCTTACTGCCTCTTTTACTGCTGCTTTCTTTCTAACAAAATTGTTGCAGACCACACTAACAGAAAAACGCTTCTTCATTAAACAGATGAATAGAGTAAGACCCTATACCCTACATGCTTTTTATCACAGCTTTGTATTAAAAAATACAAGAAAGGTATAAATACACACATCAAACCAAACCACATTTATTTCATCAGTCACAAGTGCAAATATAGCAACAAGTCAGTTCAGCAAATTACAACACATAGAGAAGAATGTAATGTAAATGCTAAATACACTGACAGACCAACTTCAAAAGAGCAGCAAAAACCAGTTGCTTCAAATAAAAACTTCTATTCTTCTCATCTGTAATCTAAAATAACATAATAAATCTAGATCAGGAATGTTTCTGCTAACTCATGTTTAGCCAAATATTCTGTTTTTAACAGTTCACACTACCCAGTGTGCAAAAGGCCTGTCCAAGTGCCCCATTAACAGATGTTTTGGTTTTAAGCAACTTCGACCTAATATTTAAATAATACAGTGTTGATACCAGTTAATATGTTCTGCTATTTGATATTACAAATTTAGGAATATATATTTAAAAAAACTAAGTCAAATTTCAGTGTAGATACACAATTCTACCTGAATCCAAAGTGGGCAACACTAAAGATAAAATTGAAATGTATTATTTTATTTTTTTTTTTTAAAAAAGGATAGATACAAGTCATCTCGGGGGGGGTGGGGTGTGAATAATCTTTAAATCTGTAGTTAAAATATATGCAGTACTTACATATAAAATAGAAAGCATTCCCATTAGGAAGATACTGCCACGTAATTAGCCGTTTTTCCCTACCACTTAGTAGCCGAGGAACAAGATTTATGCTTAACATTCAATCACTATTTTGCTTTCAGAAAAGCAAAAGTTGACTACCAGTATTAGCATCACATTTTTTACACCAGAAATTTAGTTAGCCTTCTTCTTTGTCGTGATTTGTTGCTTCCTCTCTTTTTCTTTAAAGGCAATGAATTGAGAGTCTGTACCAAAGATTCTGTCCCACCACGTGAAGGTTGAAGCGTAATTGCCGATAAAGTTCATGTGATGGAAATCATGAAAACGAGCTCCAGCATAGAAAGGCACCAAATGAAGAGGATTCAGTGGAACATCATAGCCACTACAGAGGAGAAAACAAATACAAAAGCAACTATAGTAAGGATTTTTCCCAGATATAAACTACAAAATATAGACACTAAAGTGACTTTTTTATAGAATTAGAAGGGTTTTTTTGGTATTATAAGGCCCTGAGATAATTACTGTAATATTGACTTAATAGCAAAACAAGTCCTATCCTAGTCAAATGCTTCAGCAAAATATCCCAACAATGGCTTTGGCACTTGCTGCCTTTTTCTGCTCAGTTTACTAGGCAATACAAAAAGTTTAAGCAAGCCACCTCAAAAAAAAAAACCAACAACCAAAAAATCACAGTGGTTGACATCCTGCTGGCTTAGCAGCTTTAACTGAGTCAAGAGTGACATCAGAAGGGAGCAGTAAGACTATCTTTTAGTGACAAGCTATGAATGTCACCTCAGCTGCTCATCAAACAGCATCTCAAATCAACTACAGTTGTAGTATTTCTACTCCTATTTTCAGCTTACTTCAAGTTTCTCAAATGTCTAAAATTAGATGTATATGATTAAAGTAATATTAAAACCAGAACGGTTTGCTTTAGCGGAGTTTAAACAATTTCTCTTAGTAGTACTAGAAAGCATCTTACCACCACCTAGTGGAGAGAGCACAAGGCAATTTGCTACAAACACCTCATGTGGACAACAAACTGCTAGGATAATTATCAAAGAAGATAAATATTTTGCATCACTTACATAATGACACATCACAACACATACTTTGCATCACTTACATAATGACACATCACAACACATACTTCTCAGTCTGCAAGCAATATATAACTACTGAACCAGCAATGATTTACACGACGAATTTATTACTAGCTCACGTTCCACTAAAACACTAGCCAGCTTACAATAAGACACTACATGCTTCATAGTATATTTACAGGTACAAGGTCAAGTGTAATAATAGCATTTCAAAAATGAACTCTTACTGTCTCCCTCCTCTTGAACACAGGAAAAAAAAGCTTATTCATTTGCAGACGAACACAACTAAATCTACTGGGATTTGCACCAGCATTTTGGAGCCAAATTTGAAAGAAATCAGTTTCACTAGAGAAAAAAGTCTTGTGCTTTGTATTGACAATAAACAAACAAACAAAAGCAATTTATGTTTATTTTAAATACAGTCAGTGTTGCTATAGTCTAAAATTCCTTGCCCAGGAAAACTGTCTAACAAAAGTATTAAACAGAAATAACTCCTCTGGAATATCATTTTTGTAATTGTATTTTGGTGTTCTACTATGCATAGGAGCATTTGTACACCAAATATCAAGAGCTAGACATCCCAATGAGGCACCTGGCTTCCAAAACCTTCCTTGAGATGCTCTAGCTGATGGTCTGCATTTTTTTAATCTGCAAGATTTGCTATTAACACTATCTCAAAACAGAAAATAGTGGTAACTGTTCAGGTTGTGCCATTTTTCATAAGACACATAAAAGCAGTTCAGTGCAAAATAAACAGTAATTTTGAGGCAGATTGGGGGAGAAAAAGCAATGAAGATTTCACCTGTGCACATCAATGGTTTCCATCAACCGACATATCACCCACGCCCACAGAAGAATCACATGGTTACAGAAAACAACAATTCCAATAAAAAAGCCAGTTCCAAGGATAAGTGTTTCCAGAGGATGCGCATATTCTGCTTGCATTCCAAATGGCGACTAGAAAGAGACAACAGCCACGAAAAGTCACCATTTTCAATGTTATACACTCCCAAATCAGAATCACCACTCTGTGGTACTCCCCCCCTTCCCATTACCACACCAGACTACCAAAGGACAAATGATTGAGCAAGGGCCTTAACACATATGTTCAGCTCCTTCTTGGGAAAACACAAAACAGTATTCTTGGGTCGTAAGTGTCAACATTCCATTAGTGATTCCAAACACTTCACTACTAGTTGAAAACTTTTATTTAGGTTTACAATTACCCCAGGCCAAAGCATTATTTCTGGAATATTAAAGTGTCTGGCAACGTCCTATCAGTACATACAGTCTTGAAAGCAGAAGAGTGAAGGAAAACATTCTTAGAATCAGGATTCACTTAGAAATGTATTTATTTTAAAAATAAAAACCCCTCATCTTTGAGGACTTTTTAAAAATAAGTTTGTACCATTCAAATGTTATTTTGAGACAAATAAAGTATTTCCTTTATATATACACACACAGTCTAGTCACTCCTGTATTACCAAAGACGTATATTTAAAAAAAAAAGTTCCACTGAGAGTTTTCAAAAGTAGAACACCATACAGAGAACAGTTTAAAAAAATTTAACCTGAAGGTTATAAGTTTGATTATCAGAAAAATAAAGTGCATTTTGTTTCAAGGGTGGATTTTAAAATCATCACCTCTTACTCTTGCTATGGGGAACAAGGAGAATTTTTAATGAAACAGCCATTAGCCTACAGAACACTTCTGCATGAACTGCTAACCACTCTCAATGATGGTCATGCTAAAGACCTGAAAGGCTGCATGCGTAAATACCAAGCCTCTCCATTACTGCAACCTGTACACGCTGATCCAGTAGCTTGCAATTTACCTTAGGCAGAGTAGAGGTTATACACTGAAGCACTGCAGTACACAAACACAGTAGCACTGACTTCTGTGATCCAGATAGTGCCATCTAAACCTTCCTGGACATTACCTAGTTCAGAACAGTCCCACCTTGAGTCAAGAATGGCTCATTACCTTGTGTTCAGTGAGGGCTCCAACACCACTAAATGCAGAACCACCCAAAGTATCTCTGTACTGCACTGTGCTCTCGATGCAGTATCACACAACTAGCTATACTGTTTCCAGAGGCCCACACCTAAAGCTATAATCCTTCCCTGAATCCTGTGTCCTGCACAGATGATGTACATGCCCAGGCCAAGCAGGAACTGTCTGGATTGTGTTCTGTGGATTAGCACACACTGACATTCTGGGTGGTGAAGAACTGACAAAACCAGAAACCTATCATTTCCCCATCCCTAACAATGACATCTGAAATACACTTTTAAAAGGCCCATGTCACCAAGCTAAACAGCTATGATCAAACTTCAACTACAGTGCAATCTTTCATTCCCATTAAATGAAATAAAATTACAGGTGTTTTCAGAAACAAAATGGATGGAAACATTCTTGACAAACAGCTCAAGAAAAGGCATCAGTCCTACTGCCAGAGGGATGCAAAACTCTTAAGTCTTTCAAGTAAGACATTTAAATAGGTTGTATGAAACCACATGTACTAAAAAAGATTTAAAACAAAAATCAAGGAATACATACAACAAATTCATGGTGAACCTTATGGATATACTTGTATATTCTTTTGTGATGCAGCAATCTATGCAGGAAATAGTGCCAGGCATCCTCAATTACTGCACATCCAAAACACTGGGCAACCAGAACATACCTTTAAAAAGCAGAAGAGCTATTAGTTTTAGAATGTACTAGCAGAAGCACAATCTTGAAAGTATTTTATATGCTAGTAAGGGTGGGCAATGTTTATGCCTATTACTGACAGTGCACTGGCACTACCTTTTTAACATACTAAACTAAATACCAGATGCAAGGGCTATTGTGCTTATCAGCTCATTTCTTGACAGGCTGAAGTGAGCTACCACACAGTATAGCAAGCTGTCATTTCAATGTTATGTAAGTATAAAGAGCACCCATAGATGGTGTAAGACCTAAATATAAAAAAGCACAGCTACATCAGCTATGTANCAATGAGTTTAGTGCTCCCTCTGCTGTCGGCACAGTTATCGCACCAGGGGCCACAGGAGACCCCAAGTGATTTTCAGACTGTGCCTGACATCATCTATGTAAACTACGAAGAAAATAGCTTTCCAAGAAAGATGACCTTCTGTTGTAAAGAGCAGCTATCAGGGCAAGGAGTGGGTGTTGTGGGAGGATGAAGTATTTATAACCAATTCAGCTTTGTTTAAAAGTGTATCAGTTTAGTGCAGAAAAATGTGGTACATTCACTCCTTTGAGGAACACATTGCTGCTACAACATAACACACGGTGAAGGTAAAAAACCCTAAGGAGGAAGAAAAAGAAACCTGGATATAAAACCCCAGAAAGACCAATATTTAACCCATGCTATTGCAGATCTTGCTTTGCTTCCATAAACTCCCTCCTAATCTCCCTTCTTCTAAGCATCAGAACAATGTGGGGCCATATAAAAAAAATCCAGAAAGCGGTCATTAGCATTTATTGCAGTTATAGCATCAACAAAAGCAACATTTAATAAACAGTTTACACCACTAAAAAATTGTGTACTAGAAAAAATTATTGCTAGAACTATTAGTAAAATATTTTGTCTTCAACTGTATGTAATTCAGCATCAACATACAAGAAAAATCTACCTACCATCTAGGCATCTCTTCCCACTCATATGGAATGTTAAAATACTCTGTGAAGTAATAGGTGCCACAAATCAGAGGAAGCTGAATGAAAAAGTGATTGAAGAGGAGTGTTTTGAAACACTTCCACTGTTTTTCCCATGTTTCTGGTTTATCCTAAGAAGAAGGAAAACAAATCAGTTCTGTTACATATTTCTGTTGCACACAGTTGAAGTACCACAAAAATTATTTTGGAGGCAGTTTTATTTCACCTTGGAAGACAGCAAGTCCTCCAATAATACAAATTAACTCAGGCAATGCAAATTGCATGGGATTGGGTTCGGTCTCATCAAAACCTCCTGTTTTTCTACAAAATCTAAAGCAAGTCTCTCTTAGCAGAAGCTGTCTTTATCAGTCACCCCAAACTATTCTTGCTATTTCAGTGTTTGTAATTAGCAGGAACATTTAATGTTCAACAGTTTAACACAAATCTAAGTTTGCTTTTCTTCTTCCCACCACAGAAGTGCACAGAAATGTTCAAACCAGTTTTAAAAATTACATTAGCTGTGATGACTCGATTACCCAGCATCCTATAAATTGGAAACTAAGATACTGCAGTTGTATGTTCAACTCCATGTGTTCAAAGGGAAATCAGGAAGTGTATCGTTCACAGCTTTGTCTTACCTGCTGAATTTTGTACTTTTGCATGTATGGTATAAACTGAAAGAGAAATCCAGGTAAACAGAGCAAGAAGTATGAAGCTTCATGAACTATAAGTGATCCCCAAGTTGCAATCTGGAACTTTGTGTAGTTGTCCAGCATGTAATTCCAGGCATTTTTAAATGGTTGCTGCAGGGGATTGTCAGGCAAGAAAGAGTCTATATATTCCACCGCCAGATAAGCAGAGTTCAAGATATTAATGCTGTCATTCATGGCCATCATTCAAACATAGAACATCACAATTACAGTTCTTCTACAGTTGTCTATAAGTAACCTGTGAATTTTGAGAAAAATTGAATAAACAACAACAGTTAATCCTCAGGGAAAAACAAAACAAAACAAAACCCCACAGATACTACTTATCTTAGTTATTACCTAGTTTTAAAGTAAAGAAGGGCAGATCCTCTTTCTACAAAATGGCATAAAAAACTAAAGCTTAAGACTGGTTTGAGAGGCAAACCTATTTTAGAGGCAACCAGTTCTCAAGTTTTGTGATTAGGTCAAGAGACCAAAAGGATAAAATATTAATTACTATCTAATTTTATTTCAACTTTTTTATTTCAAGATAACTGTATTCTGTACTAGAAGTGCACAGAAATGTTCAAACCAGTTTTAAAAATTACATTATCGGTGATGACCTGATTACCCAGCTTCATTCTTGTAATTTGCATGGATACTGACTCAGAGCTATGACATCAACACAGCTGGCATGAGGCAACCCACCTTTCCATACGGGGCAGAGTTCCTGCAGGTGTCGTGAACTTCTGCTATTTCCACAGAGTAGGTTGCTTTTCGGTTTGGGTTGGAAGGGATGCTTAAAGGTCATCTAGTCCAACCCCCCTGGGATGGGCAGGGCCATTTTTCACTAGATTAGATTGGTCAAAGCCCCATCCAACCTTACCCTGAACACATCCAATGACAAACCTGTTTCAATGTCTCACCACTCTCTCTGTAAAAGATGTCATCGTTAAGGCCAATGTAAACCTACCCTTTTTTAGTTTAAAACTGTTGCCCCTTATGTTGTCAGGCCTTAGCAAAAAGTCCTTCTCCATCTTTCTTGTAAGCCCCTTTTATATACTGAAAGGCTGCAGTAAGGCGTCCCTGGAACCTTCTCTTCTCCAGGCTGAACAATTCCAGCTCTCTCAGCCTCTCTCCATAGGGCAATGTGCCCTCTAACAAGGTCCATCTTCCACTCTAAACCACACACAATTTACAGTGACTGGTTAATCCCCAGCTGATGCACACTGCCTATACCCAACATAAATAATACACACAGCTCAGTATCCAACAACGTTACTTATAAGTTTTCTCTCTCAGCAACAGCACCAAGACACTACCATTTCTTATTAACAGCAAATACATTACAGCAATTACCACTTTATTAATGGTAAATACATCACAGCAAGTACAAAGGAAGCTCAATCCCGAGCTCCTGAACCGGTGGCCACGCAAGGCTACTCACCCTCCCAAAAAAGCAGCCAGTTAGCGAGGGACCCAAAGCCAGGCCGCACCTGATCAGGCTCGTCCGGATCCGTCCAGCCCAGAACGTGGGAGGACCCTGCGAAGAAGCAGACACACCATGCCACACGCCGGCCACACGCCGCCCAGACGCTGGATGGCAACAGCGGCGAGGGGGACGCCCGGGAAGGACGCACGACCGGCGTCACCCGCTCACAGTCCAGGGTGGCGCGGCGCTGCGCAAGGTTGCACTCCGCAGTACGGAGGTGTCCCACCGGGAGGAGCAGCAGAGTCGGCCTCCCCTCGCAGCGGGGCCCGCGCGTCCCCTCACCTGGTTGACAGCGGCGGCTCCTCACAGTGCAGTAGTAGCAGCCGCGGCTGCAGCACCCGTCGTTTCAACAACAACCGCAGAGGCCGCCGGCTCGTCAAGTGTGCCCTCCCATTGGCCGCGCAGCAACTCCCGGCGCCGCGGCCATTGGCTGGCTGGCAGCAGCGGCGGAGAGTCAGGCGTGGGAAGGGACAGAACAAAGTTGCCGATTGGCTGAAGGGGTGGAGTGAGGATAGTGAGACCTCGGCGTGCGGCCAATGAGGCGGGAGGGAGGCCGGGTGACGTCGAAGACGTGATGAGGCGGTGCCGGTACTTCAGGTGGGCAGAGGCGGACGGGGCGCGGTGAGGCTGGCGTGGGCGCGGTGCGGTTCGCGGCGCCGGGAGGCTCCGTTTTCGGGGCTCGCAGCATGTCTCCACAAGGCCAACCCAGGCGTGACCGGCTGTAGAAGCTTCCGAAAAATGCAGTCGCCGGAGGAGGGCAGTCGGAGCACGACCAGCGGGTATGATGGGGAGAGGTTCGTTACCGAGAGGAGCCCTCGCTGCCCGCTACCTCCATCCGCGCTGCTTCTGACGCGGCGTTTAACGCGGCGTTGGCTCTTCAAAGAGCAGCAGGACATGGCGGGCCCACGGTCCGAGTCAGTATCGTCTCTCTTTTTGGGGAGCGGCGGCACTTCCCGTTCAGGCACACAGCCTCGGCCCTCAGGGCGCTGCAGGGGAGGGGACGGCGGTGTCCTTGTGCCCATACACAGGCTTCCTTGCTTAAGTAAACAAGAGGACTGAAATGCAAGAGTATGTCAAGGTAGCAATGGACCAGAACCCCATTCACTGAATTTGGTATCATGCAGGTGAAATTCTACAAATATAAATGTACAATTCAAATAAAAGGTTTCTAGTGAAACCCACTGCCCTCAGCCCACAATACCATTATCAGCAGTATAGCAAGAATAAAGTGCAATCATCCATTTAATTACAGCATCAGGGAAAAATATGTTATTGTCAATCGTTATATTAATTTCACAGCTCAAATAGTTGCACTGGAACTTAGAAGTGACTATACTACCTTAACTGAAAACCAAAGCTTTTAGAAACAGACCTGCAGCAAACCAGTGCTATTTACACTAACAGTTCCTAAATTAATAATTCTTTTCAATTTGCTTGCATTCAGATCTCTAGAATAGCAGCTTCCACACCTCCCCCCCAAAAAATCTCTTCACTGATGTCACGGTTATTTGGATTGAGAAACGCAAGTTTTAAGCGACTTGTTGGCGTTAGGAAACAATATACAAACTTTTATTTGAAGAAAATGTCTCAAATATGACAGTAACTTTGGTCATGTTAAAAGGAGGCCACCCAAGAGCAAATAAAAATGAGCTGCTTTATAAGCATGGCCACATACAGTATATTCAGATACTAGCTAATAGAAGCTAAGGTTACACGCATAAATAGGCCATAGTACTATGCAAGTCCAACACAATTTCATACATTCATTATAAATTTTTGCTTATTTTCATGCCAAATCACCTTTTGGATAAAAAGGTAAGAAAGAAGTAACATCTGAATGTAACCAAAATAGAACAGAAAAAAAAACCATACGTACAGACAATATTTTTATTAAAAAGATCTTGAAATTACACCTGTTCAAGTAGTGTTATACCATCTCTGCTCTCCTTCAGTGGGAATTAGTAGTGTTAAGCATTGTTACATATCAAAAAATACAACTCTGTTTTACAACATAGTACTGACATATTCAAAGTCCTGTGCCAAATTATAAATAGTAAAATGAGGTTCTGAAGAATTTCAATAGAAAGCAACTTAGGCTCACACAAATATATGCACATAGTATAGCTATGTAACAAAAGGTTTATAAAAGGAAACAAATTTACCCCATGCCAGCTTGAATTACTGATGTGGGATTCAATACCTACTATGAAGACTGATGGTTCATTTCTTTAAATATATTTATTAGTCTCTGGAAAAAATAAGACAAAAATTTACTTTCACCAGAATACACACCATTCTTCACTGACAATCCACTTCTCAGTCATGACTAATGTAAGTCGGTCTTTATGAAAGTGGCTTTGTTGTTGTTTGTTTTTTTTAAGACCCTGCAATAAAAAATGGTCCAATAGACTTCAAAAATTCAATCAGCTTCTGCTCAACTGCAGAATAATCCTACTCATTGCTTCTACCTAGAGTAATCTTCATCATCTGTCATCTGTAATTGTAGACAGTCACATCTTCCACTGTGACTCAAGGTGCAGCTACAAGTAGAGAAGTGCTTAGATTCTCAGTCACTTCAAATACACTTGAAGACTGCTTCTAGTGCATAATCAAGTTGAAAATCCTTTCAGTGATCATAATGGTTTGTCAATAACTGTAACACCTACAAGACGACAAAAAGGCATAGGTCTTTAGGTAGTATTTTAAAAAGTCAAGAATATGAAAACAAAGTTTTAATACTACCTTGCAACTAGCACATCATCAAAAAACTGCACCAGTATCAGTGTTCATATTTTCCCTAATTTCTCTCTGACAGAAAATTGTATGAATCAGTGCAAAGTTCTGAAAGTTCCTGTGACTTGAAAAAAATTGCCATTACTGAAGTTAATTTTGTTATCAGTGAAATACATCCTTAACATTCACCTAAATAACTCATTTGAGAAACTGCAATTATTGAAGGAAAATGTTCAAGAAACAGCTCGTTTTCTAAATATCAAATCTCAAAGAACTTCAGAATTGGACCCCTATAGATTAAGACCCAAATCTCTTGTTAAGAAAAGGACTGGTCATACCAGAATCATCTTTCTGACTTGACACTTACATGCTAAATTCCTTGAGTACAGTTTAATACCACTTCTTTTTTCTTGTAGTGAATAATTGTTTGAAGCCATTATTCAAGAGGTACCATCAGATTCTTCATACCCATTTCAGTATCTTAGGTTTTACTTTAGACAGGACTTCATTTGGATGCTTTGTCAAATTTCTTATCCTAGCTGGTATGCTGTAAAAAGTCTGTTAAAAAACATCTGTGCACAGTACCTGCATAGCTCCTTCCTGTACTCATACAAGATGACACAACTGTCCATTTATCAGTTGTTGGATTATAATATTCCACCGTTGATAAATTACAGGAACCATCATCTCCTCCAACTACATACAAGAGACCATTTACAGCACAAACACCTAAAAAAGGACAGGAAAACAACATGAAAATTAGCAACGGACTCATACACCCCATAAAAACATGGCTTCTATGCTGCAACATCATGAAAGCAGCAGAAATACAGGAACGTGCCATTCACACCAAATGATATTACCACTATTTTAAAGTAATTGTTCTGTATACCTGCATTCCTTCGGCACATGTTCATGTCTGCAACCTGCTTCCACGTACTGGTGATGGGATCAAATACTTCCACACTTTTTCTTACCAAAGGACCATCATGACCACCTACCGCATACAATAAATTGTTTAACACACCAACACCTGTGAACATAGGGAAATACTCAAAGTTAACCAGAGAATGGTTTGACTGATACATAGGAGGAACAACAAATATTATGTCCACTAACATAAGTCCTTCATTCAGCCAATGTTAGAAACTACTTCAGAAAACATTTGGGTCAGGATGCATAAAAGCAAAGAGACAAATAACTACAGCAAGACACTGATAAAATGTCTTAGGTGCCCAACTACCATATTGCAGCATACAAAGACCAGAGCTGTTCTGCAACAGAAGATTTAGAAAATTTAGGATGAAAAATGACGTGCAGGAAAATGAGGACTGTTGAAATTTAGGACTTATTAGAAGTGACAGTGAGACTGTGCACTCAGCCAGTAGAACAGAAATCTGACAAGATGATAAAGCATAAGTGAATTTTTAGAAAGCAAAACCTGTGCTCTATAGAGGATAAAAGCTGAATGGATAGACATTATACAATAGGAATGCTTCCACTGAAGTGTTGGAATACCATGTAAACATATATATGAAACAGAAGTAAACAGAGTGAGCACCTTCTTCCTTCAGGACTTGGAGGATAACACCAAGCTTCAGTTATTAAAATATCAAAAAGGGTATTAAAGGGTCTCCTTTGCTCCTAGGGTCTCCTTTACTTTACAGCAAAAGTTTATCAGTCTATAAGCTTGGGATGAAAGAATAAATAAAGCTAGTCCAATACTTGTTAACTGGGCTGCACAAATTGAGACGATGGTAACAGAGGAAGCAGAAAGGGAGGGCTGTTTTTTCTTACTTTATAATGCACTATTAGAACTTAAATGTAATAGATTTCATAATAGACATGCAGGGAGGTTTTGTATTAAAACTTGTGAGTGACAGACCATAAAGAAAACAAACAAAAAAAACCAACAAACCCACTACTATGAAAGTATATTGGGAAATCTAATATGTGTCTCATTTAAGATTATGAAACTCAAAACTGAGATACAGATTTGCAAATATAGTTCTTAAAGGGTTCACAGAAAGGGTGCAACTTAAAATCTTTATTAAAAGGAAAACAGCAAATACGAATGCAAAAGATCAGTTAAACCTTCAAAGAGAAGGGGGGGAAGGTGGGTTAAAAAAAAAAGAGAACCCAAGACCTTGACAGCTGAAGCATCTTTGAAAACATCACTAACTTATTAGGTAAGGGCTATTCCTATACCAGGAGAGAAATGATTCCTGCTGAAATAACTGAATTTTTTTTCTTAAAAAGACAGATTTTAATAATTAAAGGAAAAGGGGAAGGAAACATGGAAGAATTAAGTGGTACTGCAAATCTGAAAAATAGCTTCTTAATAGGACACTATTCTATCTAATGCTTTATCAGTGATATTCACTACTAACATTTTCCCATATTCCCAGTTAATTTTTCTTTTATTGCTATTATTTCTAGCTATCATGTCACAGTATAGTGTGACATCTTTTCTTTCTCCCACTCTGATCACACTTCATTAGACAGGATAATACAACGTTCATTTTCTGTAGTTTTAAACATTACAGAGCTAGAAGGAGGGCTTTAGTTTAAATATGTGATGTGATATAAATCCCCCCACCCAGGCTTTCTATGTAGTTACCAACCTTCCTACTCAGTGTGTAGAATTTTCTCTCTGCCACATTGTCATTTTTTCATAGCTCCTTAATTGTAATAATGTCCTCTGTTCCTCTTTGGTGCTTCATTTTCCCTTAATCCCAGACCCAGTTTCCAAGTCCTACCTTATTTCTTGCTCCTTCCGTCTGTATCCTCTTGTTGCCGTCTTCTGAGTTCTCCTTTCTTTGTTATTTTTCTTTCCTGCCCATTTTTCAGGACCCTGTCTTACATCTCTCATCCCTCCCAAATGGCCTATATCTGGATCTGAAGTTCCTCATCCCAATATGTTGCTGGAAACAGATCTGTCCCCGTATTGATCAACTGAGAAGCAGTTGGTACTAAAGAAGAGTAACTGAGGGTTAACCTCTGAAGTTGCTTTTGAATGAAGCTGAAGCAGTAGGAACAGAAGAGACGGGCTTAAGTTCCTTGAGATGACCAGAGATCCAAAGGTTTAATACAGGAACAAAATTCTCTTTAATTAGCACCCCTAACACCACCAGGACTGATTGCCAGATGAAACAGTTCTGGTGGATTTGGATATTTGGCTATTACAGCCAAGCTCAATCAATAGTCATGATTTTCACATTACCACCCACTCCTCCCCCATGCACAAGTATAATTTTTCATGAGTGGCACAGAAGAACGTTCATTATTTTACTCAATTATATGAATCTGAAATAACTGACTATATTTACTTCTCTTTTTTTTTTTTTTAATTAAGAGACAAAGGTAAAAGGTAGCGGAGAGTTGAGTACAGTACTTAACTCTGGGACAGGGTGTGAGGAGAGGGACAGAAACATCCCAGTAGTTAATGTTATTTAAGGCACTAAATCTGAAAATATTTAGTGTATAAATAGGCTACAATCACAAAGATAATTTGCAAACCCAGAGTATTTAAAAAAAACCAATACTGAGATAAAATGGGTGTGTGGACAGATTGCAAAATGAAGCTCTGTCACAACCCACCAAAACTATTTGTCTTTATGATGATACTTGTGATTTGCCTATTTATATAAATACTTTCCTCCAAACTTGCCAGTATTAGACAGGAGTATTTAACAGTAACTTTACTGCAACTCTGGCCAGATTTTAATCCAGAATTTACTTCCAAGATGCATAGACTGACTAACTAGAAGTTTCACAAGACAACTATGTTTTGAGATATAGTGTATCCTGTTTCCTTCATTAATATCAGTTTTAGCTTAGAAACAATCAAAACATATTTCTAGCAATAAGAGACATCAACTTGCTGTTTTTAAGGGTATAATGGAAGTATCAAACACTATCTTAGATTTAGTAATGATTTTAATACTTTTCTATATTTCCTTTGAAATAATTTAGACTTAAACATAATTATATAGATTAAAAACTTTTCAGAGTTAATAAAGAATAATGGAAGATGAAAAGTTGGGATAACTATTACATCTACAGAGCATACTAGAAATACATCCAGTTTATTTCTAGCAGTATCTCTTCCAAATATGAAGCACTTTAATGCAATCACCAATAGATATTTGAAGAGTGTTGCTAAAAACCACCATTGAGTACTTGGCAAAAAAGTTACTTAACTGAAAAAAATAAACACAGAAAAATAGTATCATGCAATTTGATTTGAAAAAGTCCATGTGAACGCATCTAGAGAAATAAAACAAGTTCTTGTTGAAAAAACCTGAAATACCAAAAGACAAATAGAGGACAGTGAACAGTAAAGGAGATTTGAGTCCACAATATAAATAGATAATGAAAATCTTAAAGTCAGTTTGGAGCTGTGGAAGCACTATTTCATTAAACAAAAGCAGAATACCACAGGCACTTTTGATGTCTTTAAAGAGAAATATACATACTCAGAAGTGCAAGAAGGAAAAAAATCCACAAAAAAAAGAAGGTATTTTTAAGATTATAAAGAAATAAATGGATATACCTTGGCTACATGATAAGAAAGGATAACATGTAGTAGCCTATACATATCCAAAGGATGTAAACACCAGTTGATGAGTTACTGAAGATGAAACAAAGGGTACATAAGTGGAAGTAATAAGATGAAACCAGTAATACAAACTTAAGAATGAACAAGGACAAAATTCCCTGCAGTTAATCAGAATGCAGAACAAGTCCTCCAAAGAAGAGGAAATCTAGTCACAGTTCACAAGTAAAGTCAACCTGAAAATGCTATCATAACAGTCATCCCTATACTAGCAAAGAGACATCTTTGGGGAAAAAAAACAAACAAACATTTTTTCAACCTGGCCATGTAGATTTTGATAGTTCAGTATTTAGGTGATATTGATTGTCACAATCCATGCATATTAGTCTGCATGTTAAAAACATCAGAAGTTATGGGAAGAAGAGGAATATGAAAAGTATGAAAAAGCAAGGAAAGATATTTTACTATTTACAGACTGAAACTAACTCTCTAGGACAGTTTTGTATTTATAACCTGCAATACATTAGCCATTCTAAGATTAACACATTCCATTAGACTCAGACTTTAGCTTACCTTTTAGATATATTTTTAAACCACAAATTTATTTCAGTTTTACAAGGACAGTTGATTCTTGTCCACTCACCTGCTCCACTCCGTCTAGTGCTCATTTCTGCAACATAGGTCCACTCATTTGTATTAGCATCATAGCATTCTACTGAACTAAGGCACTGACGTGACGCCCCATCATAGCCACCAACAGCATACAGTTTACCTAGGAGGGTAACCAACAAAAAACTACCAATTTCTAATGCACACAGACTGTACTGGTACACAGGCTGAGGGGAAGTCCTCATTCTCTCAATTAGCTACTAATCAGTGCCTGTCATCAGTCAGTTATCGAGTTTCTGTTTTGAAAATAGTTTAAGATAGTACACTATATTTCTTGTCATTTTTAGAATGTAAACTGCGGCTAGTATCTAAGAACAATGTGAGTCAAAAGATTTTGAATTACCTAATTAAGAATTGTTCAGAAGCAAGCTAATTCAAATATGTCCAACATTAGAAGCTCACAAATAGGTTTCCTAGAAGTATCGAAAATTCATATAAAAATTACTCAGAATCACAGAATGGTTTGGGTTGGAAGGGACCTCTGGAGGTCATCTAGTCCAACCCCCCTGCAGTGGGCAGGGACATCCCCAACTAGATCAGGTTGCCCAGAGCCCTGTCAAGCCTCACCTTGAATACCTCCAGGGATGGGGCCTCAACTACATCCCTGGACAACCTGTTCCAGTATTCCACCACCCTTGTGGTGAGGAACTTTTTCCTAATATCCAGTCTAAATCTACTCTTCTCCAATTTAAAACCATTGCCCTTTGTCCTTTCACTACAGGCCTTTGTAAACAGGCCCTCTGCAGCCTTCTTGTAAGTTCCCTTTAGGTACCAGGAGGTCGCTATTAAGTCCCCCTGAAGCCTTCTCTTCTCCAGGCTGAACAATCCCAGCTCCCTCAGCCTGTCCTTGTAGGAGAGGTGTTCCAGCCCCNATCCCTGTCCACTGAGGTAGTCACACTATTGTAGAAAGCCACTAGGTTCATCAGACTGGATCTGCCCTTAGTGAAGCCATGCTGACTGTCTCTGATCACCTCCCTCTCCTTCATGTGCCTTATCAGACTTTCTAGGAGAATCTGCTGTGATCTTCCCAGGCACAGGTTGCTAGTTCCCAGGGTCCTCCTTTACACCCTTTTTGAAAGTGGGTGTAATATGCCCCTTCTTCCAATCACTGGCGACTTCACCTGACTGCCAGGAATTCTCAAATATTATTGAGAGTGGCTTAGCAACTACATCAGCCAATTGTCTCAGGACCCTGGGATGCATCTCATCAGGTCCCATAGACTTATGTATGTTCAGGTTCCTTAGGAGGTCATGAACCTGATTTTCACATACAGTGGGAAGGACTTCACTGCCTTGGTCCCCACCTTGTGGTATTTTAACTTGGGAGGTGTTGGGATAGAGGTTGCCAGTGAATGCAGAGGAAAAAAAGTTTTTGATAACCTCAGCCTTCTCCTCATCTGTTGTTACTAGCTCGCCATTCTTGCTCTTCAAGGGGGTATGTTTTCTTTGGCCTTCCTTTTTTCATTGATGTACCTGTAGAATCCCTTCTTGTTATTGTTTGCATCCCATGCCAAGTTCAGCTCCAGCCATGCTCTGGCCTTCCTGACCTCATCTCTACACCATTGGGCAACATGCCTATACTCTTCCCAGAATCCCTGTCCCTGCTTCCACTGCCTCTGCAGCTCCTGCTTTTTAATTTGACCAGCAGGTCTCGACTCAGCCATGCTGCTCTCTTCCCTTTCTTGCCAAATTTCTTACACCTGGGGATCAAGAGCTCTTGTGCTATATGGAAAGTGTCCCTAAAGATCTGCCAGCTCTGTTCTGCTTCCTTGTCCCTGAGCACCATTTCCCAGGGTATTCTGCTGATTAACTCCTTAAAGAGCTGGAATTTTGCTCTTCTGCTGAATTTTGAAATTCAGGGTTGTGACTATGCTTCTTGACTTCTGCAAGTCTGCATTTTCAGATCAGAAACAGCAGTGGTTCTTATGCAGTTAAAACACAGGCATAAAACTGGTGTAAGTTCCCAAGAGCCAGCCCCAGTCTGCACTGTGCAAGTGACATCCAGGCTATTCACCATTCATCTGCCTTGAAAGTCAGCAGATTTCCTGGGATGGTCATTGAGATCATCCCCAGCATGCAACCAGCAAAGTCAGGTACAGATAACAGTATTGACAATACTGCAGTGCTACGTCACTGAAGACCAATTTATAAGGTCATCACTTCAGTAATGACCTTATGAGTTTTCTAGCTTCACTAACATGCATAACCCAGAGCACACATGCTTAGTGAGCTTCTCCTCCTCAGTTGGCCTCAGGCACAGTTGAAGCTCTGAAAAAAGATTTACAACTATGCTAAAAGCTGGTCAAAATCAAGTAGAATGATTATGTATTGTTCATACTACTTGAATTACAAGGTTAAGCAAAAACATAAATCTGTCATATGTTTTCAAAAGTAAGAAAAAGTAGTAGGGTAAATGATTGCATTTCTGTCCCCTCGTTTTTAATACCATTTATCAGCTTACCTCCAACAACACCCACGCCAACGCTGCTTCTTCTTGTGTTCATTGGAGCTACATGAAACCACTCATTTGTCTTTAAGTTGTAAACTTCAACTGATGATAAACCTATGAAGACAATATAACATTTATTTCTCTATAAATCTACATGCAACATACTGTCTGCCTTCCAGAAAATTCTTCATGTCTGAAAATTCCAACTATTTCATTTTAACAACTGTTAGTTACTGTGCAAAAGGCACTACTGATGTCCTTTAGACAGCCAATTATAGTCAACCCTTCTTGGTGTCTGAAAATGAGGAAATTAGTATAAGATTTTGTGGAACTCTGAAAATTCTTCCCTGGATTTTTTTTTCTTTCTTTTAATTAAGTCACAATCCTCTCTCCTACATATGCTTCTCTAATAATTATTAAAGAAAAGGATAATCTCTGCACAAATGGTTTAATGAATCTGTGACGAGAATAAACAGTGTATGTCCAATTTATAGTACACTATAATCCTATTTATAGTACGATAAAATGCAGAGGTAGATTTCATATGCAAACAGGACAAAAGAGACCAAGTAATTTTTCTGCTCACATCTTTCATAAGTGAAGGACCCTGACTATAGAAGGAACACTGAAAGGGGATTTGACTGAGAGTCAAAGATTCACTAGTCATTAAGCCTAAACTCTTGGACATGAGCAAACAGTCCACTGTTCAGGTCGAAGGATGTGACCACTAAAGCACATTCCGTATCACAAGATGCCAGGCTACCCTCATGCTTGCTTTCATCACAGCTTCCAGGAAAGAGACATTAAAATTTGATACAATTACATCAAGAGTAGTCAAAGCTAATCAGCAGTGTGTAAAGGCAAAACTACCTGTACTCCCATCAAATCCTCCCACAGCATAAAGAAGGCCATTTAACACTGCTGCTCCCAGTGTGCTTCTCCTGTCTTGCATATTGGCAACACTTGTCCACTGGTCCTTCAAGGGATCATAGGAATCTACTGTGCGAACTCTTAAGGAACCATTGAAGCCACCAACAGCGTAAACCATGCCTCCCATGTACACCATTCCTAAAGCAGGGAAATGGAGTGAAAAAGATAAGTGGCTTAGTCTCTTTGTCAATTAATTGTATTCTGTACT
This sequence comes from Bucco capensis, assembly GCA_013396975.1. Taxonomy (NCBI): domain Eukaryota; kingdom Metazoa; phylum Chordata; class Aves; order Piciformes; family Bucconidae; genus Bucco; species Bucco capensis. Next base: position 81,384 of record VWZO01019103.1, on the reverse strand, counting down.
GCCTTAAGTATACAGATACTTGACACAATTTACAGTACTCACTACATTATCAAGCTTTTGCCAGGGTTCTAGAGCCACACTTCGTTCAGATCAAGCAGCAGAAGTTCTAACACTGTTACTTTGCTCACACTTCTGAATATCACGCTTGCTAAATTTCTTCTTGCTTAGATATCTCAGCTGCTTTAAGATTACATTTTTATATTTTTAGTATCAGCTGGTCACTTCTTTGCAGTATTTTACTAGTAAAATTACTCATTTTTACAATGCAGTAATATTTAAATTTGTTTATCCTCTGTATCTATGGGAGGTAATAAAGCAGTTTATTGTAGAGATTACAAACTGAACAGATTAAGATCAAGTTATCAAACTTGTATCGTTCCAGATTAACAAGTAATTCAAATTTTAAGTATTATCACTGAAGTCAAGGCTCAGCCCTTCTCAGATAAATATCTTAAGTACTGTTCCAAAGAACACATGATGCTTTATACAGATGCCTGAGTTCTGAAGCGTTACCAAACACAACAGAAAATCTGGCATCATTTACCTGCTCTGCATCTTCTGGAAGGCAATTCAGCTACCTGATGCCAGCGTTCTTCTTTAAAATCATAGCATTCAACACTGCGAATTGCCTTGGGTGCTTGCCCTCCAACTACCATCATCAACTAAAAGGGAAATAATAACATTTATTAATTATTTGCATATAAGAGCACCTGAAAGATAAAAAAGTGTTAAAAAATAAAACAAGCTTCTGTAAAAGAAATAGAGAATAGTTCTTCCTAAAAGAAATTTGAGTTTTACAAACTAGGCAAAATTAATTTTTTTAAAAACATGTACAGTTTATAATCACTGTGTCCAGAGGAAATATCTAACATACAAAAGCAGAAGCAACTAGAGTCTACATAGAACTCCCATGAACAGTGCAGATTCTGCTGTATCTTCACATCCTACTTTGACCTCAGGTATGAGAATTCAGTATTTATCATGTTCAGTGGATCTGTGACCATCCATGAAAGAGCAGCCTTACCTGATTCCTATTAGAGAAACATGCTAAATCTGCTGAATGGAATCTCCTATTCCATTATTGCAGTTGACAACAGTACTATGAGAGAACTTCTTTACTTCATTGGAAAGAAGAGAATACCTGATGTTTGTTCTATTTTCTTCTAAAACGAACAAAATACTATTTAGCTAAAAATTGAACAAATGCATCAACTCAGAAGCATCAGTGTTTGTTAGGGTTTTGGGAGTTTTAGTATTTTTTTTTTTTGCTTTGGTTTTGGGTTTTTTTTAAAGAAACAGGCTTACTTCTTGTCTAACACCAGGCCTATAATAATATAGTTCTCAGATGCCTTTTTTTTTTTTTGGAGGGGGACATATGTATATGGGAGATAGGTGGGAGACTAAAACTTCTATCACAAGTGGTATAGAGAAAAGCTAATCACTTATTTTGTGAGAAATAATTCTGGTATGAAAATTTACACCCCAAGTTATAGTTATGGTCTCATAAAATGTGTTAAAATTAAGTTTGAGGAAATAATTACATTAGAAGAATAAGGTCTTACTTTTGGAAGACTAGCAGGTGTTCTCAATTTTGTTCGCGTACTCTTCATTAATGCTCGTTGCTCAGTTGGCAGCAAGTGATACTTCATTGCTTCAATGAGGTAATCTTTACAAGCACTGCTGTTCTTAACCAGTATTTCTTCTTCAACTCTCTATTAATAGAAATTTAACAAGGTCTGAGCATATTAAGGAATTCAAACACAAATAACAGTCTGACATGTAATAAAGCCTGTGTTGTATCATACAAATGCAGATTACCTTGATTTTTTTTAGATTTGAAGCTTAACTACAGTTCGATATGAATTTATGTAATGTCAACTTGCAGTCACAGAAAAAAAATCGATCCTCTTAATTAGTAAGTAGAAGAAACAGTATAAGCAAGATAAATTGCTTCCTCACAATCAAGCACATTTCTTGACTTTTCAAGTACAGAGTATTTTAAGGAGGGGAGTAGAATAGAAGACTTTAACTAACTAGTAAACTACCCCACAGAAACCACCACAACAAAACAAAACAAAAAACCCCACAAAAGCAAATAAAAAAACCCCAAACAAATCACATTAGAGGAAATTCATATGACAAAACCAGAATTTCTAAAATAAACACCTATAAATCTGCTACTACATCTACTAACAAATGCTAATAGTGAACGGATATTCTCAATCTTAAATATTTGACCTGACATATAAATATTCAAAATGATCATATAGAATTTGAAAAAAGGTATTGTATCTGAAAGAAATGCTTGCTTTATCAGCAAGTCCTAATAAACTTAGATTCAATTCTGAAATTTAAAATTCACTTACAAAGTGTTGTAACAAATATATTAAAAATGAAAGCTAACTTGACCTCAGCTAATTAAATAATTCTGATTACTAGTGTAGCATGACAAGTAGTCAGTCAAACAGTTCAATAACTTATATATGATATCCTTTATGTGACAATCCCTCATTTGACTCTGTGTGTGCATGCACGTGCATATATCATAGTGGCTGGCTGTTTATTTTTACTGGCAGTAACACACTACATTAAACTCTTGCTTAAATTTAGAATTATCCATATGGCTTTAAAAAAAATAAACTGGGATGTTCACATGCAGAAGAATTAGTATTCCTTTTTGCTTACCTGAACTAGATATTCACGGGAAAGCAAAGGCAGCCGAACATGCTCCATCAGGCGTGCCATTAGCTCCTGCCTTACATCTTTGTCATGGTTTACCCACGCTATCACTGCTTCAAAAACCTTCCAGAAAACAAACAAATGCAAGTCCCTTGACTAACAAATTCAATAGTATGAAAACATTAATGTGCCTCCAAAACAAGTTTTTGCTTATACTAGAATTCCTAACATGAAGACAAACAACAGTAGTTACAGCTCCCAGTATTTCCATATTTACTCAGTACAAAATTCTCAAGAGCAGTAACCAGTCTCTTTTTATATCACTTCTCTACCGGTGTTCCAAACATAGCTGCACTACATTGACAAAATGCATACAAATAATTTCATTGATACTGCAAATCCAACAAAACTAGGTAAACAAACAACACAGCAGCATGATACTACAATCCTCATACTTCCTTTCTTGGAAAATTGACCTGCCATATCATCATTCAAATGATTTATCATCATTAAGTCTTACTAGGAAAAGTAATCCCAAGCCTAGTTGAAGCACATCATTCACCAGAGCATTAAAACCTTAAATTTTACTCCACAGAAGCAGCATCACATGTATCAAGATCAAAGTGATTAAACTGGACCTTCAGGGTATAATGGGAACACCAACATGATTTTGCTAGTTGCAGTTTAAGCAGGTAGTTCTTAGATTCAAAGTTTCAGAAAGACTTCAACACAAAACACTCTCTAGCCATACAAATCAGTATTCAAACATGCTTTTGATTATAATTTAGCCTCATTTGAACAGAGGTGTTTGCAGAACTATATACTCCTTTGAGAAAGAAAACCAACATATTTTAAATTTATCGATTAAGAAATGAACACATCCACAACCTGAAAGTCATTAGAGATTCAGAGATGCAGTGGGCTCACTGAAGATCACGGTTTCAAAAATGGCTTTAAAAGAGTAAGATATAGCTAAAGGTGAGCCAACATACTTAAACTCAAATCTGGTTATATCAAGCTACCTAGCCATCTCTTCTGCTATCCACATATTTTAGGGCAGTTTAGACCACATATAAGCACAGAGTTTTAATATCTTTGTGGGACTGCTGATTTTAAAGTTAGTAGATTGCATAAACTTGCTCTTCAAACTACTACTTATTATTTACCCCTTGGTAAACCAAACTCCTGTGCATGTGACCCACAGCATTTATTCTCTTTGTTCCACTCAAAGTTGAGAAGAAATTTCCATCTAATTTAGTTTCCATTTTTTCAAAGAACTAAGGGCTGCGTGATTTAATGTAGGGTTAGGATTTTTAAGAATTGAGATTAATTTTTAACATCAGTCTGACAACACTTTTGGGGAAAATCCTTTAAACACGAGCACAATACATGCCTAATTTCACTGAGGAAACAAACATCACATCCAAACAAGTGTACAAGAACAGTGAGATCAAGCTTGCTCTCTCAGCCAAAAGGATAAAAAGAATACTAGGATACAGATGGTCTTACCTTCTCTTCTGAGGCAATTGTGAGTTTATCACTGGATATAAGACTGCACACCTGTTCTACACCAAGATTGAGGTATTCTTCACTAAGTACGACATCAGAAAAGTGCTGTTCTGTTTGGAGGAAAAGTAGTACTCTGATATACAGTGCTAAGTGTTTCCCACAATAAGTGTTAAAGCAGCAAAGGAAAAATAGAGGAAAACAAGTCAATATGCATGCTATTTTGCCATATCTAGAAGCAATACCTTAACTTAAAAAAATTTATATAGGTTAAAGCTTGGTCTCACACACAGCTTTTATATTTAAAGATTCTTAAAAAGAACTGAAATATTAAAACACATTATAAAAAGTAGCAATCATAGAAATTTAACATTTTCAGCATTGCTTCATCTCAGTACTTGGCCTTGACAATTAAATGCCATTTTGCTAATTTTGTACACACAAATACAGCAAAGAAGATTCCAGAAAAAGATATGCACTCTGTGCTGTTAACAAATACATTTTAAACCTGCAGCTCAACATGAACATGGCTGATTCATTAGAACCAGTAGTTTTGCAGTCTAATGTAGGGTAAAATCAAACAAAAAGTCTGGATCCTGTTGCATCTCTCAGAGCTTCTCCAAGGTCATAAAAATATTACCTAAGATGATCTCTACAACATGTAGATGTGTAGTTTTGCCTTATTTTATTTAATGCCTCAACTTAAAGTAAACAAAACTGACAAAATGCAATGTTTTAGTTGTAGAACCAGGTATTTTCTTTCAACATAGAGTATGTATCTTGTCAAGTTGTGATTCAGTTTTTCAGTTGTCCTCTCTCTTCCTTAAAATTGCTTTTTAAGCCATTCAGTTGCTTCAAAAGTAAATCTATCCAGTTAACCGTTATTTTTCCCCTCTTTAGCTATTCTCAAGAGAAGCAAGAAGGAACAACCGTTACTGGGAATTTAAGAATTCACTCTAAAGTAAGCAAAAAAGGTCATAAATATACTCAAACTAAAGAACTTTTTAAAGCCTTTTCTATCACTTGACTAGTGCTGCTATAGTTGAGACTCCATGCTTCACAAAATGTCTTATGCTGTTAAAGAATGCTGAATGATTCCAGATCAAGAAGTTTAAGTTATCTTTGCAGGGTACAGCAGCTTTTTCTCACACTGTACTAAAGATTAGAGAGCATAAAAAGATAAAGAGTTACTGTGTTAGATCTATCTAGTTCAGTATCCTGTTCCTTCAAACAGGCAGCATGAGTTGCTTCAGACAAAAAGTCCAAGAATATATATATGAAATGATGATAATAAAACCTTGTCCCATAAAGGTCTCACTATAATTGTGAAAGATCAGATTGGTAGCCAGAAGGATGATATTTTATCCTAATCACAATTTACTAAATAATGAGTTTAGTAAGATAACTTACTAAGTCCAGTTCTCTTGATTCCTGTCAAATTCTTGACTTTAATATCTTCCTATAGTAATGAGGCCACAGCCTCGTTGAACAAAAAGTCCCAGATTTGAATTTAACACCCAGTTTATTATTCATTAGCCTTCAATTACATCCCCTGGTTCTGAATATTATGATAGGGGAAGCTGCAACCCTTCTACACAAAACCATTCTTTATTCTATAATCCTTTTCAGCCTCCATATCCAACATAGACAGTACTTTCCTTTTCAGACTCTCTTCCTACCAGCTTTTCATTCATGCAATCATCATCACTACAATTCTGCAGCATTCTCTTATGATGGACATGTAGTAGTTTCTGTCATATTTCAGACAATGGGAGAGAAACAATGAAGAGAAATTCTAATTTTTATAACATCACCATTACTTACCCACTCATGACAAATCTTTGTCTACTTGCTTTTCAGACTACAAATATGCAGTTCCTTAAGCTGAAGTAGAATTTTCCGAGTTATACTTATTGAAATAAGTATCTGGTGAATTTTACTATTTGCATATGGCAAATAGAAGTTGAGCAATGTAATTTGCATAAATTAGTTTTATGATAAACTCCAAATTTCAAGCGACAGTACCACAAAATATCATGTCTGACTACTCAGAAGTTGAGTTAGGAAGAATGCAGAAAGGGGAAGCAACACTCATCCATATCTCAACCAAATTTGAGGTTCAGAAGCCTTGTTCATCTTCCCTTGAGAAAGCTGATCCAACAGTGTATCACATCCAACAGAATACACTTTGTAAACTAGAAATACTCAGTTGATTTTATAGAACCATATACAAAACTCTTGCTTTTTAAAGGTTGATTTAGACTTACGACATGCTCTAAATAGGAAAATATCCAGTCTCTAAAGCAGAAAAGTAGAAGTTGAGAATTTTCAAAGGAATACAATGAATGTGAGGCTGTCTCTTCTTTCCATGCTAAGAAAAAGAACTGTAGAAGGAAATCTCAAAAAAGGTAGACAGTACTTGAACAATTGTCAGCCTCTGTGCTTAAAGCATAAAACAAAGCACAAGTCTAAGAGAAGAAAGAAGAGTGTAAAAAAGGAGAAATTAAACCAATCTACTCCATCAATAGCTACAAGCTCTGGTGCTCAAGCAATACCTAGAAACAAATCCTCAGCTGAATTAATTACATAAAAAAGGGAAATAGGAAAGTAAATTACTATATCAAAAGTAATCAAAAAAGAAGTAAGGTGAAATCACTTGTCTTAAGAACCAACTCTGTTGTTGCCAAGATCATCCTAATTGATTGATAGAGAACCTTTTGGCAGAAGTCAATTGAAATTCAAAATAATTAGAAACAGGAAAAGAACAAGAAAATGCAAAAACACCAATTAAATCTGCCAACAGCAATTTATCTAAAGCTGTTGAAGTGTTGGACACAGAAGGTGTTATTTTATTGTAAATAAAAATAATGTTTATGAAATGAAACCTTTTTTCCTTTTAACAAGGATATTAGCATCTTTGAAATAATATGAGTCAGTACTAAAAGTTCTTAAAGTCCCACTTAGATGCTCTTTTTCCAATAACTATGAGAAAAAAACAGTATGGGGAAGTATATTATTTTGCCATTTGGGTTAGGATTTGTATTATCCTAATATTATTGCTCACATTCTGACAGCTTCAACAATCTGGAGATATCAACGTCAAACATCATGGAACTTATGAGATGATTAAATAGTTAATGCATCTGTCCCCTGCAAAAATCTCAAATTAGCTTGGTTTTTATTTCTTGCATTAGGTAACATACTCTCTTCACTGAAACTCCTTGATAAGCAGATACAACTACCTTGTTGGAAGTTTTCATGAGAATACTTCCCCCCCCTCCCCCCCCCAAATTAGATTTTTCCACATAGTGTGTGGCTTTGACAAATTCATACTGGAATCCTGCCCCAATTCTTGCCACTTTACCCAGACATTGAAGCCAGTTGGCTTCAGAGTCAGCCTGCCTGGAAACAAGCTGGCTTAGGAGCTGCACAGGCTTCTCTCCTGAATTCCCACTTTCTAAGCAAGTAAAATCCTAGTTTTTTATTATGAATGCTAAAATCTGTCTTAAAAAAAAGATCCCCTCCATTTTAGGACATTTCTAAAAGATCTGTTCCAATTGCATATGAAAAACAGATTTTTCACATTTTCACAACTGAGACAAGTTTCTATCTGAATAATTAAAGATATGTCCTTGTCTGCCCTCTACAAGTAGGAAGGGACTTTAGCTTCACAATAAAAAAGAAGTTCTTAACAACATGAAAGGAGCTAGTAACAAAATGTTTGGAAGTATAGTAAGCAATGCCAGTGTGGAGAACATAGGAAGACAATAGGAGCTGTAAACATACCACATTTTGATATTTTTCATTATGAGTCTGGAGAATTGTATTATATATACCCACAGCATCAGTAAGCACTTAACCTACCTTTTCCTATCCAAAAGGCCCATAGTCTTGATGGCCATAATGATTTTGATGCTAATTTTATATTTTTCAATTACATAGGAGGAAAGCTACATCTGAAACCTGCGTACATTTTATGCTATAAGGTTGGTGAATTAATTCACAAACACTATTTCATTTACTTATATACCTACAGTCAGACCTTCTCTACCTTAATTGTCTTTACGAAATAAGTACAGAAGCAAAGGTCTGCTGAAATTCCTTCAGATTAAAAACCATTCAGAGAATCAAAGTGGTCAAAAATAAAAGCCCATAACCTATCTTCTCCTTTTTGTTTTATGACAGTGGCTGTTGTCAATGTTTGCATGACATTGTTGAAGACTCCTTAAATTTCTGTTCCATCATTAATAGGCCTCAATAATTTCCTAACATTTTTCTGAGGTATTCCAGCAGATGATGACACTTAATATCCATTTCCAAAAATCTTTTTAACATTTTTTGTACACTTCCAGAAATCTCCCAAAGGTCTTCCCAAAGCCACATTAACACATACGAAAAAAATGGCCAGAGCTTACCAGTGCCAGAGGCTGCAGGTAGAAAATGGGAAAAACTCCCTAGATCTTTTCAAGACAGTAATCCAATCAGTACATATTAGCATGTGAAACAGAATACTGCTATCAAATATACTGAGTCTCACAAGTGTTTTTTGTCTGGTTTTGGCCAACTATTTCTATTTCACAAAACAGTTGATTATTTTTAAAAACTAAATGGAGTACCTGCATCTTCCTGATGTGATAATGCTAGAAAGCCAGGTGGAACCTTCCAGAAATGTAGCTCCCTTCTGAAACAATAACCTCTTGTTTCAGAGCAATGCTGAGTAGGAAGCTTGGAAAGATTCAAGTCTTATGTCCACTTAAAAGAACAAAGACAGTTTCTCAAGCAGATTAAAGAAATATTTAGCAAGAATTAGTTTTTACAATTATTGCTTCAATTCACAGTGTCACATTGTGATTTTTTTGACTTGGGACAAAATTCTTTACTAATGGCCTATCATAAGACACTGGTCAAGCAGGAAGGTCAGTTTTACTACAGAGGGATAAACACAAGCTCTGCCAGTTGGAGAACCAGCAGAAGCTAAACATTGCAGAATTTTTTATTTTTTTTTTAATCTGATTTACTTGTCAATTTTATGCTTAAAAAACTGCTTTTTTAACATCCATGAACTTCATAGCAGCATAACAGCAGCATAGCAACAGACGTTGCTACTCAGAATAGAATCGTAAGAAGGATTCTGCTATGTCCTTTCAATCTCACACATATGACTGCACACAAGAATAGTCTACAGAAGACATGCATACTTCCAAGTCCAAGTTTTGGACTCAGAGCATCAGAATCAAGAACACTGTATCCTGAACTTAAATACAACACAGCAATCCCTGCTTCACAACTGTCCTGGTTAAATTTTAATCACTCCAGGACAAACACATGCTAAGACTCCCTAACAAAAGTTCCTTCAACATCTCCTCAGCATGATGCCAAAAGCCAAGAAGGTTTGCTCTCTAAAGCTGATCCTAAAAGACACTTCTTACATAGGTAATGTAATGTTTCCAAACCCTATATTGGCGTACAGTGTGTGGAAGTACATTGGTATCCATTGGTTATAACTAAGAACTATGTCAAAGCCAAGCACTGAACAAGCATCTCTCTAGTCCAAAGTGTCACACTCCTCTTCATTAAAAGGCTTTACCAATATACCTTCAGGTTGTACATAACATTACATCAATTATAAAATGTACCATATTCTTGGACACATACTCTTCATAAGAATCCTCACAAAAGAAGGATGAGAGGCCTCAACTGCACACAGTCCCTGACTGTGCAAGTGCAACAACACCCAGAGCAGGGCTGCTTTCTGGAATATCATAAGAACAGGTAGCATCTTAATTTAGCAAGCTTAATTGCAACAAAAGCTCATTCCAAGGAATCTGTAGCAATTGTCCACTATTGTCAGATCTCTCAACAAGCATCACAGACACATATAAATGTCTCTATTAATTACAGAAATCTCACACTGTGCTACAGGAGGACCAACCTCACCATAGGATTATGAAGTTCCAATTTTAATGAAAGTTGGGGTTTCATTCCCACTGGAATGAAGTTCCAGAGTTTCACTTTTTTAGTAATTTCTGATCTACATTAGCATCCATTTGTTTTCATGCTATCATTGTCTATTAGGAGAAATATCTCCCTGCCTCTTTTCCCTAAATATAAAATAGCAAATGTAACAAAATAAAGACTGCAAGCAGTTAAACATCCAAATGTTTTTCTTTTTTTCTTATAGGGTACTATTTTCACTGCTTTTTCAATCTAGTAATTTTCTTGTATACGCACTCCAGTTTCTGGAGTCTTAATCCCAAAATGAACCCCTGGGAATTCAGCTGTCTGTGATACAAGGTCTAATTCTGAAATGGCACAGCCACATACATATTTGGCTCAGACTTTTTTCAGCTATAAGAAAGACTCTTGATAACATACAGAGAGCCATCTGAGATAAGAACAGGGAAAAAAGAAGCTATGATGTTTGAGCTACAGGCAGTAAGACACTTGAAAAATCAAGAGAAAAAACTTTGACCTGAAAAGCTATAAAACCATACAGATGAAAACCAGGGAGTCAGCAGACAGAAATCCAGCAAGACTGATGATCAGCTTGTTCCAAGGAAAAATGAATGCCAACCCTTTCTCCATGGCACTTTTACCAGGAGTACTGAGCACATCATTGCTCAGTCTAGTATCTTGCAAGTCCCAGCTTGGACCAACAAATAGCTTCCTTCTCCTTATCACTTAGAGGTAACTAAGGCATAGTCAGAATAGAAGTTGGAAACAACAATCTAAAATTCAAAATTAAACAATGGTTATATTAAAATAGGTTCCCTAAAACATTAAATATCTGAACATTAACTCTAGTTAATAAAAGAACACCATACTTCCTATTGCATAAAAGGTCAAAAATATAACAGCTCTTTGGCTTTTGTATTATATTACTCAAAGACAAAAAGATTTAAATAAAATTTTTTGCATAGTAGTCTAAATACAGTTATTAAAATTTCAGTCACATACACATTAGAACTCCTCCACTAATGCATTACAAAGCCAGTACTTTTAAAAGCAACCTGAATAGCTTTTTAATTTTTTTAAACTGATATATTACTGCAATACAATTTCACTAGATTAAAAACTTCAGAGTATGGCTGATTTGTGTACCTCAGTTTCAGACTTAAGACAGCAACCAAGGGTTTTGTTAAAAGTCAGCTAATCAAATGTGTTTGCTGTGTTTCTTTTATCCTGAAACATCCATTCTTAATAAGATACACTACGATCTCCTAAAAATGGGTAAAATAATCTATACCTGAAAAGAGATTTTCCAGGAATTAAGGCAATTAAAAGCAATCACCAAAATCCTTCTTTTTTTGAGGTCTAAAATTACTCAAGGCAATAAAAAGCCTTGTCTTTGGACCTAGATTGACAAATTGAAACACTTACTGCTCTATTTCAGGAAAATCTTCAGTTTTAACTCTATACTAATTGTTAGTGATACTAAGCACAAGAGCTCTCAATCCCCAGGTGTAAGAAATCTAGCCAGAAAGGGAAGAGACCAGCATGGCTGAATCAAGACCTGCTGGTCAAATTAAAAAGCAAGATGGAGCTGCATAGGCAGTGGAAGCAGGGACAAGGATCTGTGGGAAGAGTATAGGGATGCTGCCCAATGGTGTAGAGGTGAAGTCAGGAAGGCTAAGGCACAGCTAGAGCTCAACTTAGCAAGGCATGGAAAGAATAACAAGAAGGGATTCTACAGGTACATCAGTGAAAAAAGGAAGGCCAAAGAAAACATTCCCCACCTGAAGAGCAAGAATGGAGAACTTATAACTACAGATGAGGAGAAGGCTGACATTCTCAACAACTTCTTCCGTCTTCACTGGCAACCTCTCTCCCAACACCTCCCAAGTTAAAAAACCTCAAGGTGGGGACCAGGGCAGTGAAGTTCCT
>VWZO01019103.1:53532-68570 GCA_013396975.1 Bucco capensis | reverse complement strand
GGAGCTGGGATTGTTCGACCTGGAGAAGAGAAGGCTTCGGGGGACCTAATAGTGACCTTCCAGTACATAAAAGGAACTTACAAGAAGGACTAGATGACCTCCAGGGGTCCCTTCCAACCCAAACCATTCTATGGTTCTATGATAATCAGTCACTGTATATTTTAGAGAAATTATGAAAAGCAGTGTAATCCTATGTTTGAGGGTTTTTTTGCAGCCTTATCAGGGTATTTCAGTTTTAATTATCTTTTCTGTATTGCTCTCATACTAAGCCTGATGGAGTGGTAGGGATTAAGGAAGGCAGTGCAGAGAGTGTGATGCAGTTGAAGTAACTTACACCCTGATTGTGCATAGAATATTCATCTCATGAGTAAGAACAGAGTGTGCACTGCTTTAAAATTTACCATATAGATACAGTAAAAACAGTAGGAGTTGAGCTGGCAGCTTGTGGTATGAGCCAGGAGGACTCCAACAATATGATGACAAAAAGGGAAACCTAAATGAGGGAAGTGCTTTCAGGAAGAACCTGACAGAAATAGAAGGTAGTTTGGTTACAAAGAAAAGAGAAGGTGAGTTCCCAGCACAAAACTAGTAGATATATGATATAAAGAGTCAAGTGAGGGTAATTATGCAGAATTGAAAAAGCCAAGGAAAAAAAGTTGAAATTTGACCTGGGAGGAAAAAGAATATTGCAAGAGTAGTAAAATCACCTCAGCATACAGAGAGGAAGTTATAGCATAGACAGATTTATATTGCAGCAAAAGGGAACCATCAAGTAGAGCAGATTTGTAGGGAGGGAAGAAACAAAATAGAGGAACACTTAACTGAGTAATTGAGAGAAAACAGTGGAGGAGAGTTAAAGTTGTCAGGTTTACAAACCTGCATGACTAGGAGAACACTAGTGACAGAAGAAGACAGGAAGAAGTGGAAGATATTTAGATAGAAAGCAATTTAGATTTGCTGACTCTGAAGTAGAAATGAAACATCCAAGAGACACTGAAAAGACAGGAAAAGATCTTTTACTGGGCAGATAGTGCAAGCTGCATATGAGGAGGCATACTTGAGAGTCACTCTCAACCTCTGACAACCACTGACTTATGAATTTCCAAACAAATTTGTCCTTCTCTGAATATTCACTGCCAAAGCTCTAGCCAAAATACACTACTTCACTGCCTATTAAGATAAATGCTATAAAAAAAAAGAGGTTTGTTCACCACAAAAAGCTTCCATTAAAAAGCAATTCCTCAGTGTAATGTCTTCAGCCTCAACTCAAACACCAAGAGTCCAAAGCCCTCTACACACAAAAGAACAGTAAGATCATTGCTACTTGAACAAATTAAAAACCTTAATTTTTGGTTAAAATGTCATGTTACAAGCTTACACAATGTTTTGTTTACTTAGTAATTTACATCTTGCAGCCTTTTCTGGCAGCAAGAGCAAAGGTTTAATCCATTATCTCAAAAATTACTGATTTAGTAATACAATCTCTGAAATTACAGGTATATCAGTTTCCAACAGCAGAAAATGTATTTCGAATATAAAGGAAAAAGAAAATATTTTAGCCTTCACAGAATTGCAGAAACGCAAGCTACAAATAACTTCAAATAATCTAGTTTTGCACATAGATGTGACTTAGAACAACCTAAAACAGAAGTCAACAGCTTGCCTGATCTGTTACTTACACAGTTTTATTTTTGTTCTGAAAATTATCTGAAATTACTTTTAAAATACCTCACAAATTAAGCTTATTCATTCTCAGTCATTTTTATGCACAAGATTTGCATTCCTTCTCATCCTCCTGACTGAATGGAGTCTTCTCCCACAGTTTTTGTCATAGGTCAGTCTGTTTTCTTCATACATTCAAGTTAGACTTCCTTGGATTCCCTTCAGCCAGTTTTAATCTAAAAGTTTGCATCAAAATTTTTCCACTTGAGGCCTCACCAGGATCAAGAAAAATGGAGTAACTGCTGTCCCTTGTTGCCCACATACAACAGTACTCTTAGTTCACCACAGAATCAAAATTGCTTTTTCATTCACAAGCAAAATGAGAATCTAATTCTCAAAAATCCAAATTTTTTCCTCAGAAAAAAAATTGAAAAACAATTCAATTCCAAGTGCTTTATACAATGAAAGTAGAATTTTGTTGGCTGAGCTATATGGTTATTTAGAACATTCATCTCTATCTACTTTATGTTCAGTTAGAAGAATGAGACTACAGGTATCCTTTGGAGTAAGAAATTTCAAGTGTTTGGCTAGATGAGTAGGATTTTAAGAAGACAACCTGACAACACAATATTCATGGTATGTTTCTTGCTTCTCAGCCAGTGCAGTAAAGGGGTACAGACAGATCCCCCACCCGCCCTTGTCTTTATTTCTCCCATGTACTTCCTACAGATTTGGGCTTGTGACAGTTGCTAGAATTTTAATTCTTCTTTATTGATTTCCTTCCTCAAGTAATGGTGCAAAATTTTAATCAGCAAGCCAGCTTCTTTCTGGATTACAGATTTCTTGGACCCTGTATGGCCCTGGCAGGCTGTGAAGATGCTGCCCCTTTGTGCTTATTATAACTACGTTCCATCCAGGAGACTTTATTTCTCTTGAAGACATTCCTATCAAATGCACTCTTTATCAGAAGATACATGTCTGCGATATCCTGGATAAAATTTGGTTTCCTCTGGGTGGGGTTGGATGGCATGGAACTTGTGTGTGTACACACACATAGAGATATCAAGCTCTATACTATACTGATGATAACTTGCCTGCATACGTGTTGGCCTTGTTCAAGAGATCCGAGCATGCATGCATGTCAGCAAAAGCACGAATCCCCAAGCAGTTGATAGGGTGAAGCTGGGATTCCAAAAATTCACAGCAAGTCCTTTTCACATCCTGCAGTTGCAAGAGACCAGCAGCTGGGAGCAGTACCTGTAAGAATCAACAGGTAGTTAATATCCCAATTCAATTCTGAGCTTATATAAGAGTATTCTCAATATTAATATAGAAAACAAAATAATCCATTAAAAAATTAAGACTGAGAGAGGAAAATTTCAGCATTATGCAACTGAAGAACTTAAACTCCAGCATTAACATGATTTTACTCCCTGCAAATACCATTTAAGATTTAAAATAACAAGCCATATCTCTACCACCATGTTCAGTGGGAAATTGTTCCATATAGATTGTAATTCTCACACTTCCCAAACTCTTTCCAATACTCATTCACAAGTCCCCTTCTCAGTGTTCAATCCTCCACAAATACATCTCATTTCTAAACCTTCAGCACTGTATCTCTAAATCAAAGTTTTCTAGATCATGGTAGAGTAGGTAAATCTTGTTTGCATGCAAGCACTGGACATTGTACAATTTTTTAGCATCAGTAATGAGCATCTTTATGCAATTTGGCTTCAAAAGTCTGTGACTTTCTTGGAAGAATGACAATTCAGGCACTTAAAAGTCTGAGCACATAAAATATTCTGTAATTCATTATAAATCTGTAGCAGTAAAGAATTACTGTAAATGGTCATATTTGTCCTTCAACTTCCATAAAGTCAGCAAAATGCAGAGAAGAATTTAAAAAACTGTATAGCATACACTTTATTTGACCACTAAAACTTAAATATGATATTTAGGTGAACTATAATTGTGTCCTTGAGCAAAATACCATACTGCTGTTTACAATTTCTTCTTCACAATATTTTTATTTTTAGTGCTTTAACAGTTATTTTAATGAGACTTCTATTTTAGAATTTTGAAGTGTGAAATTATTGTTAGCTTGCATCTCACTGGAGGACAACAGGCAAGATTTTAACATGGTCATCTTGCAACTGTTCACTTACACATAGCGAATATATAAATTACAGGGCTGCAACAATAAGCAAGAAAAAAAAACCCACACCAAAACCAATGGCTGCACTACTCCTGTTAATGTTTCTTTTTCATTTACACAATGCTCTGGCAGAATTAAAGGAAGTCAAACAAGAAGAAAACTGGAAGAATAAAAACAGAACTGGAAGAGCAGAGTAAAACAACTTAGAAACCTGTGTAACACTGAATAAAAGCTGTAGAATATACTTCTACTTTCTTGTTCTTTGGAAGAAGTTTTAGTCTTTGTAACTGTCTGCAGAATCAAATATTCATCATCATCTCTATAAGCATCTGTCTACTTGGGTCTTAAAGAGCTACTGTTACTGTTTACTCTTTAGACTTTTTTCCTTGAAATAAAACAATTACAATCCAAACAAAACCAAAAGGGACTGCAGGTTACAATCTTGCAAAGCCAATGTCTCCTTTAAACTTCTTTTTTTTTGTCCCACTTCTACTATTTATGGCTGTTCCTCTCCCTTGAGTTTGCCATATACAAAGCCTGCTTGAAAACCATCTTTCTATTCCTTGAGATACTAGTCTCTAATTTGAAGCAATAATCCCCCATAGCCTCCATTTTACCCATTTGGCTATCAATGTAGACAGCAAAAAGGAAGGATCATATATTTAACAGGAGTTTGCTTTGAATATCAACTGTTAATGAATGAAGGAAAAATACAAATGTAATTGCACTGATATACA
Organism: Bucco capensis; assembly: GCA_013396975.1. Taxonomy (NCBI): domain Eukaryota; kingdom Metazoa; phylum Chordata; class Aves; order Piciformes; family Bucconidae; genus Bucco; species Bucco capensis. Next base: position 64,013 of record VWZO01019103.1, on the reverse strand, counting down.
CAGACTGCTGCAACTACAAGATAGGTTAAATCTTAGATAATCCTTGAAAATATAACAAAATAAATGGAGATCTGTAAGTAATAGGCATAAGTGACACAAAGTCACATAATCCATAACTAATTTAGTAAACCTAAAGATTACTAATGACAAGGTTAAAACAGTACAGTGAGATCACTTTATTTTAGCACACATTAATGAAAATGTGAAGATAATATTAGTAATACAATTCCTAATAACTAGAACTACAGTATCATTAGTTATAACAGTAAGTAAATAATTCATTTGATAGTGACTTCTAGGATATGTAATTTCATGATCATACCAAAAAACAAGGCTAGAAATCTAATACAAGTATTTATTTACACAACTTGTCCCAATGAAGCAAACATTTCACATCTGCTTGCAAATTCAGTAACTAATTCAAGCACAGTCCTAGACAATTTTAGGCATGTTATGAGTATAGTTGAGCAAATAACTCTGAGAACAATCCTTGACTGCCTAATTGGATTTGGTAGAAAAATATGTAAAATTGTCAAGTCAGTAAACAAAACGGAAAGGCAAAATTTGAGAATGATATGCAGAAAAGAATTTAATGTGTAAGTCACACGAGACACTTCCTCATGCATATGAACAGTAAAGCAATGTTACAAGAACTAGGCAATCGCTCTTCATTATGGAATAATACATTTTAGTTATCATACAATGAGACATCTAAATCTAAATGTATTTACGTGTATTCCACTACTAAAGTGGAAGAGAGAGGCAAAGTGCATCAAATTTATCCCACTGAAATTATTCATAGGTCTTTGGTTACTAGGCAACCAGAGCTGTGATAACATCTAGCTATTTCCATTTGTACCTATAGAACTGTTAGCATGGAAGCCGTAAAAACATGCATTTAAAAATATCTCATTTCATCACAGGCAGATTTACGCTGCTGAAGCCAGGGACAGAACTACATTGTGAGGGACCCAAACTCCTCTCAAACCCATAAAAAAAGACTATATTAAAACTGCAGTACCAATTAAGTTTAACTGCTGCTGACTCCAAACTGGTAGGCTATAGCTCAGATTTCTTTCCAAAAATAGCCAGTAGAGGGTATCCTAACTCGACTTTAAAGATCATAAATACTTTAATATGCATACCACTTTGTACTGCAAGAAACAGAGAGGACAAAAATCATCTCCAATTGCTTATTCTGTGAAAACATATCCTCATCACAGCAGTTGTTGTTTTTATAATCAAAGAAACTGAACAGATTATTATTACAGATGGCAAGTAAGAGAGTACATATTCTCTTTTTTGTGTCAAAATCATAGTGATCAATCTTGGAATGACTGCTACACTTCCTAGAGCAGATATTTAACCCTTAGAAGTCTTTGAGGGCTATTCCCTGGTTATCTCCTCTTGGTTCTCCTTCCTGCAGTGACACTCCTATTCCCAAAGATGAGTGCACCTGCCATACGAAATACACCCGAGACAAAAAGACTGCGACCAGGTACAAGTATTCATTTCAAAATCCACCTCATACTTGGGAGGGATCCACTTAAAACCCTAAACTAGGGTCCCTGTTTTCACTGGAGTAGATTCAAGCACTGCAGAGGAGTTCATCCTACCTAAAGGCTGCTACACGACCTAACAGGCATCCCTTCAATGTGTATTAGCTCCACAAAGCTCTGTGCCATACTCTCCTTTGCACAACCTGTTGCTCCCACAAGTTGATACCACCTTATGCAACACATAAGCTTTTAGTAACAGTCTTGCTAGTTAAGAATGGAGGAACAAGTCCAGTGGAAGGAGCCACCAAGATGATGAGAGGGCTGGATTGTGTGCTATTACAAGGAGAGGCTAAAGAAAAAATCTGAATTTGTTCAGTCATAAAGTGAAGACAAAGGCAATGTCTTATTACCATCCACAACTACAATGGGAGGGTACAGAAGAAAATTAGGAAGGCAGAAAAATCTGACCGGAAAAAAATTAGGGGTTTTTGTGTGTGTGTTGTTTGGTTTTGTTTGTTTGTTGCTGGTCTTGGTTGGGTTGTGGGGGTTTTTTTTGTTTGTTTGTTTTGTTGGTTTTTTTTAAATCGTGATAGTGGTTAAGTCCTGGAACAGCTTCCCCAAGAAGCTGCAGAATCTCCACAAAAATTCAGTGGATATGCCCCTCAACCTGCTTTAACTGGACCCGCTTTTAAGAAGTTCAACATGAAGTAAAATGTAAATTGATTAAATCTTTCTCCCTGCTGATCTAAATCAAATTGATTCACTAATTTTATAATCAATCCATGCTATCATCTTTGTACTGCAGAACATACTGTACTACCTACAATATGAAGATGCTTAAGGCAGTATTTTAATCTCCAGTATTTTTAAATTTCCTGGAATTTCTTTAAGATTTCTGTCATGAATTCTTGCCCAAATTAAAATTGATACCCACCAACAAAGCATTAAGGTCAGTATAATGCCAATCAGTACACAGTAGAAGAACATATTGCAGGCTTTGGGAACAAGCTCCCACAGTGCAAACAGAGCCAAATTTCTCAGAACATTAAAGTGTTCTGCAAGCAAATAAGCCACTACAAATCTAAGAAGGGCATGCCAAAAGAACTGAATAATGTGGTGCCTAAAATAGAAAAATGTCATTATCACATGGAGGGAAAAGAAAACAAACCTGTAACATTAGGAAAGCAGATGTGTGAGAATCCTAACACACTACAATGCACACAGGGGAGAAAGTTACATCCTTGCTAGTTGCAGGTATTTCATATTTTCAGTTACAACATTAAACTGAAATCAATTTCAGAGAGCAGCAGTTACAGAATCATAGAATGTTTTGGGATAGAGGAGACCTTTAGAACTCATCTAGTCCAAACTCTGCAACGACAGGGATACTTTTAACTAGATCAGATTGCTCAGAGTTCCATCAAGCCTTTGAAAATCCCCAAGGATGGAGCATCTACCACCTCGCTGGGAAATTTGTTCCAGTGTTTTGCCACCCTCATTGTAAAAAAAAATCACTTCCTTATATCTAGTCTAAAACTACCCTGCTTTAGTTTAAAACCATTATCCCTTGTCCTTTTGCAACAAGGCCCTGCTTAAAAAAAAATACAACTGTCCCCTTCTTTTTGATAGGCCTTCTGCTTTAAGTACTGAAAGGCTGCAATAAGGCCACCCTGCAGCCTTCTCTTCTCCAGGATGAACAGTCACAACACTCTCAGCCTTTCTTCATAAGACAGGTGTTCCACCCTCTGATAATTTTTGTGGCCCTCTTCTGGACTCGCTCCAACAGTCCCATGTCTTTCTTGTGCTGAAGACTCCAGAGCTGGACCCAGTGCTCCAGGTGAGGTCTCACCCAAGTGGAGTAGAGGGACAGAATCACCTCCCCCTGACCAGCTGGCCACACTTCTCTTGATGTAGCCCAGGATATGGTTGATCTTCTGGGCTGCAAGCACACATTGCTGGCTCATGTCCAGCTTTTCATCCATCAGTACTCCCAAGTCCTCGGCAGGGCTGCTTTCAATCCCTTCATCTCGCAGCCTGTATTGATACCAGGGACTGCCCTGACCAAGATGCAGGACTTTGCACTTAGCCTTGTTCAACTTCATGAGGTTCACATAGGTCCACTTTCCAAGCTTGTCCAGATCCCTCTGGATGGCATCCCATCCCTCAGGTATGTCAACAGTATCACTCAGCTTGGTGTCACCTTCAAATGTGCTGAGAGTGCATTCGATTCCCCTATGTTATTAATGAGGATATTAAACAGTACTGGTCCCAGTACAGACCCCTGAGGAACACTACTCCATCTGGACATCAAGCTGTTGACCAATGCCCTCTGGATGAGACCTGTTCCTCATCCAATGAAAAGTCCATACATCATATGGGTATCTCTCCAATTTAGAGAGAACGATGTTGTGAGAGACTGTGACAAAGGCCTGAGAGAAGTCCAGACAGACAACATCAATAGCTCTTCTCTTGTCCACTGATGCAATCGCTTCATCGTAGAAGGCTGCTGGTCAGGGAGGACTTGCCCTTGCCAAAATCATGCTGGCTGTCTCGAATCACCTTCCTGTCCTCCATGTGTCTTATCATAGTTTCTAAGAGGATCTGTTCCATGATATTCCCAGGCACAGAGGTGAGGCAGACAAGTTAGTAGTTCCCAGCATCCTCCTTGCTACCCTTTTTAAAAATGGGTGCAATGTTTCCCTTTCTCCAGTCCCCAGGGACTTCACCTGACTGGCATGACTTTTCAAATGTCACAGAGACTGGCTTGGCAACTACACCAGCCAATTCTCTCAGGACTCTGTGATCCATCTCATCAGGTCCCAAATGTTAGTGTCTGTCATAAAACAAATCTTGAGGAAATACAGTAAAATTTAACTTCTGTTTCTAAGGTTTAAGTAACTATTTCAGCAAACTGAACTCCTTCACTGCCTGTTTATTCTTTTATTAAATTAAAAATTAAATTAAAATAATGGTCAAAGATCACCTAAATTCTCTTTTTTCCCCCCTCTCATCTACATGCATCTGTGCTGTAAGTAAAAGCGTAGTTTGTAAATGAAGTGTAGCCTAAGCTCTAGAGAAATCACTCAGCACTGCATAGAAATTATGTTAGTTGGGAGAATGCATACAAAAACACTAAAATAGATACAAATATTTTAACATTTGCATCTGTGAAATAAGATGTAGAGGGTCCACTTCTGGAAAATTCAACCCTGCTAGCATTTCTACACGAACAACATCCAAGATAAGTGCATTGTTCCAGTGTTAAAATATACAAACAAGATGCTGCACTGGATTAAAAGGTGTACATGAGATGCAAATTTAGAACATGATACCATGTATATTATAAAATATCCCTTCTAGCTATCTTCAAATTCTTGACTTTGTAGGCTACTGCACAGTGAAGACTTGGATGTATAAATTTATCCTTCAGCTTAATGAGCCCCATCCAATTAAAAACAAGGTGTGGGTGGCAGTTTTATAGTATCAGAGGAAGGAATCAGACTTCTAATCAAGATAAGAGTCTTATTCCTTCGCATTCCCTTAGCATTAGTGTCGTGGCTTAGGCTCAGATGGCAGCTAAGCACCACACAGCCACTCACTCACATCTTACTCCCCAGCCTGGTATGATGGGAAGGAGAATTGGAGCAGAAAAAAAGGTAAACTTTGTTGGTTAAGGAGAATATCACAGAACACCAGAGTGAGAGAAGAAACAACAGTAATTATAATACTAATGAAATAATATACAAAGCAAGTGATGTACAATGCAAAGGCTCACCACCTGGCACCTGCTGAACTGTGCACCCTTCCTCTGGTCAGCTCCTCCCCCTTTGTATCCCAAGCATCCCATCAGTATGGTATCAAACATGCCTTTGACTGGTTCAGTTCAGCCATCCTGGCTGTGGCTCCTTTGAGCTTGTGAAAATTAACCCTATCCTGGCTGAACCCAGAACACCATTTCAGTTGAAAAGAAGCAAATTATCGTGGTAATGTAATATTTTGAATGATTGACATGATTACAAAATCCTAAGCAGCTCCCAACTTGGAAATCAGTGTGATAGATGAAAATAAAGTAACTGGTTTACATAGCTGCTTTTAACCAGCATCAACATACTTAAGAGTCCACTTCAGTTAGTGACATGCGATTTATAGGAAGCAACAGATTTGCTCAAAAATTTGCTTTAAAAGAGAACACTTTAGAACATAAATCTGAATGAACTATTATTTATTAATTAAAATATTTAGAGTAAAAATGGGGGGGGGGTGTTGTTTTCTTGGGGTTTTCTGAAGGAGGTAGGTGTGGAAGTTTTGGGAGGGATTTGGGATGCAGTTAGGGGTTGTTAAAGTGTAGAAACAAGATTAATGAAGCAAATGAAGTTACAGAAGGGTTGCTGTAATCAGTACACTATAATTAGTGGTGTTCTTTTGGTGTACCAGATGATGAGAAGCATGCAGTCTTTTTTGGACTGAGGGGTCTCCTGTATCTTCTCTACCAGAACACTGCTAAAATCACCATGTAACAGCACTTTTGGCTTAAGCTTCCACACATGAGAGACAGATTGATTTTCTATTCTGATGGTAATTTTTATTAACAGTCATGAACTTAGCCTCTCATATCCTATTCTTCCATTAAAAGACACTGGAAGTAGAAATGAAACTTTGTCTCAGTTGGAGTGAAATATTCTTGAACCTAAAATAATTTTAAATAAAATTTTAGATTTTTCTTTCAATGAAAAAAATTGTAGACATTTTGATTTGAAAGAAACAGTGGTTTTGATTTGAAGTTTTGGTCACTGACTGAATTTAAGTATATGTACAGCAAGTCTTCTAAAATGAAAGCTCAGAATCCATCATACTGTCATTATGTTCTTAAAAGATGATACAGCTACATTAAAAAACTCATGCTTTCTTAGAGACAGGATAATTTAAAGACTAGAGTCTGAACAAAGCCACTTGCTGCTGCTACTCTGTCATTATGAGACTGGACAATTTATTCTTTAGCTATGGGAGCTGAAGTACTAGACAGTCAAATAATATACAAACCTGTCCTGCAGAAGGATTAAAAGAAGCTGAAACTATTAAGTAGGCAAGATAACAGAGCTCACACTATGTGCTTTTCCATCTTTCTGTAAAGGCTGACCCACATAAATAATCACTGTATCAGTTGATGATTTTAGCTAGTATGCTTCAGTTTTAGGATTTACTCATAACATCTCACACCTTCAGTACCAGACCACCCTCAGTCTCAGATCCCACTGAGATATCCCGAGTTTGGTTATACCAAAGATCATGATGATAGAAATGCTATTTAAATGTTCTCCAGAACTAAAGATGTAAAAAGCTGACAAGAGAATCAAAACTTTCACATGCTATGTTTCCTCAAGCACAAAAGACAACTTTAGGGGGACCGAGGGGTAGGACATTAAGGAAGGAATAGTTTTTTGGTTTGTTGGGGGTATTTTCTTGGCCTTACAGGTAGACTGACTTGTAACAAACAAGGCCTGTTCTCCTAGTATAACTGCATATAATCTGGCAATTTTAAAGATGGATATTGAAACACCACTTGCAAAACTCTAAAGCCTGTGCTGGAAACAAATAGCAGCGCAACTAGAAGACATTGTAAACCTCTACTTTCTCTGTTAGGCCATTCTCTGGTACATAGGATGCATCCATACTACCAAGTTCTACAGTAATACAAACCCAAGAACAAGGGACAGCAGCAACAGCTGTGTGCATGGTACTTATCTTCAGTAAAAAAAAAAAACTGTGTCAAGGTTAACATCTAATGTGCATTAAATGGCCCTTCAGTGGACTCAAAAGACATTTCATTACTCCAGGCTTCTAGTGGTACAGTTATGTTTTTATATTTTGCGGTAATCTTTTCTTTAGCATTCAGTTTCCTAGAGCATACCATATTTATATTCTCCTAGAAATGTCACAGGGGAATATCTCCTCAAAAAAAAAAAAGAAAAGAAAAAAGCATTAGCATTAGTTACAAATTTCATAATCACTTCAATCTATATGTTGCGCTTATAAAATTCAGGTATATAGGGACAGAACTTCCAAAGCAAGTGGCATCTCCAGCCTTTTATTTGTAATCTTTTTCAGATAAAGGTTTAATGTATACATATCTTCATTTAAACCATGGCCAACATCCAAAAAACAGAAACATTTTCAAGAAACCATGTAATGAAGTGTAGATGTGGCACTTTATAACATGATTTAGTAAGCATGATGGTGTTGGTTCAATAGTTGGACTTGATGATCTTAGAGGTCTTTTCCAACCTAAATGGTTCTAAAGCCTTTAATCAGTTTCCAGAAATTTCACCTTATATGTAGTAACATAGGGCTGAACCTACTTGCAAGTAAGAGAGGTCAAACATGGAGTCTCTTCTTTAATTGGCTTAATTTACCCATAATAAGCACCTTGAATTTTGCGGGGAGGTGGATACGCACACATGCTTTCATTTGCATAGAATGCTTTAACAATAAGCAAATGACCTCTGTACTTTAAGATGGCAAGATCTGTCTTTCAGGTTTTGCCACAGGTAGCGTTATGATCATACACAGAAATAGATACATGGATGCCTATGGAAAAGGTCATAGCTGAGGCAAAAGTAACTGCTCTCATCTGACTTGACAGAGCAGAGACTCTAACACAGCCTAGCAGTGTGATGATTTTGGAGATCACAGACTCAGAAAAGTTGCACAAGCTGTTCAGTCTGAGAAGGCAGTTCACATACAAAAGTTCTTGTTCATTAACATCTCACTAAAGGGCAACCACATCATAGCAAAGCAGGATAAAAGCTTCAGGCTTTAGAATCAGAAAACTTATGATTGCAGTCCTGATTACTTCTGACCTACCCATTGGGCCACACCACACTTATAGCTTGCTGCTGTAATACCTCTCATATGGAATCCCAATCCCAGATAGCCCATAAACCAAAGTTAGAAGTATTTTCTAGGCATTCCTAGAACTTCACAGGTGCAAAATTCTTTTCTTCTAGAAAGAAAAAGCAGTGTATCCCTTCCTAGTTAATGTCATGAAAAAAACATGCTCTTCCATTTGTGTGTTCTTCCCAACATATTTTTAGAAGGCAAACACCCTGCCAGTGTAGAAGTTGAGCACTTCCAAACAGTTCCAAGACCAATCTAAAGTCATGCTAATAATTAAAATACAGGGATAACTGTGTATTAGACCAAAGCAATAGTCTGTTCACCCCAGGAACTCTAGAAACATCCGTCTTCATCCACTATCAGAGTGCATAAAACCCCACAGTCTGGAGTAAATTAGCTGCAACAGAGAATGTTTCCTTGAAACATAAGGAATACTTTGCTCTTGAAGCACAAGGATACATCTTACCTTTTCAAACAGCATTTCTAGTTAGTTAAAACCAAACTTCACTTGAGGAAAATTGACAGTATACTTTGCTTTGCAGGTAAACAAATGTAAAGGCTGCCACAGGACAAGAGCCTGGTCTTACAGGTTTGAAAGGTAACAGTAAAAGAAGGTGGTGGTTGCTATGGGTCCTGTCAAGCAGGTCAAGGATGCAGGCTTCTTTTGAGTTGGAGAGGGGTAAAAGATAAAGAGGAAGAAATAGCAAAAATTTTGCCCTTGTTAGAACTGTTTTGTCCTGCTCTGCTGCAATTAGCCAGGGATCTCCTCCATAGTCTTAGTAACAATGGAAGTAAGCCTGGCAGCTGGCTCAGGACACAATCTGTTATGTCCTCTTTTTTTCCAATATGTAGTTAAACTTAGTATTTACTGAAATGAAGCTTCACAGCACTGCTCTGCTTCCATCAACACCATCCCTTCCTCTGTCTTCCTCTCTTCCAAGGAAAATGAGAAGAGGAAATCTAGGATGGAGGAAAGAACACCCAACTGAGACCTAGACCTCATAGGCTCTCACCTAATCAGGGAGCTAAACCTTACAGGGTGAAAACATCTGCTTTGAAACACAGTCTAGCTAATGGTAACTCAAGGTTCACAGGTAATCATTTCCAGACCAACAAGTGCAGCTATAAAAACACACTGCTCACCTGCATCCTAGGCAACTCCTCTGAGGCATTTTGTAGCAACATGCTCTACTCATTACACATCCACTCTAAGTATAACAACAACAATAATACATGTGCATATGTATGGTTTCCTGTACTCCTCTCTAGGTATCCTAAAGAAAAGCTTATCTTTCAGCATAAGTAAATAACTCAGTCTTTTACCCTTTAAAAGTGTATGTGGAGTCTTTCAAACAGATATTGGAAGAAAAATAGTCCTTGTTTAGACATCTCACAGTCAACCTAAAAAAGACCTGAATTCTCTACCTCCCTACAGTGATAGTTTTTCTATGCCTTCAGTAGCTTGAAGTTTTTCCCCAATGCATGCTCTTCCTGTCATATTTTTAGACCATCCAGCAGAGTGTTACAGATAAGAATACAGATTTATACAATGATATACAGATGTGGTGTGCCTTTTTTATTTGTTTGGGGGTTTTTGGTTGTTTTGGGGTTTTTTTTACACTACTTTTTAAAGTAATTATTTCACAATGAGTAGAAGTTTTTCTAAGGTGACTACAGTATGTTATTCTATTCTAGGAAAAGCTGTTGATGTAAAACATAGCAATATGTACGAGGAATTAAAATCTTCCTTTTCATGCCTTTAGGAGAGACTATAACTTGACTTTCAAAAACCTTTGATAAGGTTATTTCTGGAACACTCAAAAAATTACAGCAGGTTTTTAGGAGCTATGCACAACTTATTCTAAAACATACGGGAAATTGGAACTCCCCTTATAATTACCCAACACCACCCAGGAAAACAAAAAAATCCTTGTTTATCTCTCTAACGCTCAGGGACCACTAGTGATATTAGAATCATAGAATCATAGAACAGTTACAGCTGGAAGAGACCTTGAAGATCATCGAGTGCAGCCTTTTTCCTAGCCCTATCACCCCACTAAATGATGCTCCCCAACACAACATCCAGCC
>VWZO01019103.1:28149-53417 GCA_013396975.1 Bucco capensis | reverse complement strand
TCTCTGCAGATCCCGCTGCAGAGCTTCCCTACCCTCAAGCAGATCGACACTGTCTCCCAGCTTGGTGTCATCTGCAAACTTACTAAGGGTGCACTCTACCCCCTGGTCCAGGTCATTAATGAAGATGTTGAACAGGAGTGGCCCCAGTACTGAGCCTTGTGGGACCCCAGTCGTGACCGGCTGCCAACTGGATTTCACTCCGTTGTACTGGTTTACTAGAATATGATCTGAAACTGCAAGGAATAATCAGCTAAGGAACAGTTTTATACAATCTCAGACGCTTCATTTTAAGTTTCTTCTTCATGAGTAGAGATATATAAAAACCTTTTCACTCTAGTGATCTGATATTTATTTGCTTCAGTGCCTCATCTTTTCACTCTTTCCCTAATCCTATCCTTGATCTGTATGAAGATGCACATGGCACAGTATGTTGGCATAACTGGGACTATCTACCTTAATTAGTTTTTGGCACCTTGCTCATACATGGCTCTGGCAGCCTACACCCTCTCCTAAATCACTCATTAAAGAAACAATATGCAGGAAACGAGCAGCTGTTATATTTAGAGTTGCAGTGATGAGTAAAAGTGTTTTATTCTTTTTATCATTTAAATTAAACATGCCAGTTTAAATCCCTCGGTGACTTCCCATTTACCTCCTACAGGAATCAGAATCACATGCTTCTGCAGTGCAGGATTACAGATCAATTATCTTCTATAACGTACTTCTGCCTCAACCCCACTTCTGTCTCACCCCATCACCTCCTTCATGAGTTTCTGATTCATTCCTTGGCTCTTACTTAGACCATGCTGACAAAGCCAAGCTATAAGCCTCTTTACCAGCTTTGCCCATAAGTCTCTCTTCCAAATAAGCAGAAACAAGTAGTTTTTAGCACCCTTCAAAACAAAGATTTTGAGATACGGAAAAATCTGTGATTCAGTCTCTCTCCAGAAAAAGTTCAAGACTCCCTGCCTCTCACACTCATTTGCATTTGATAGTCCAAGACACTCTTTCACAGCCTCAAGACAACTTTAATTCACCCTCCATATATTTTGATCCACATTTTAGATTCATCTTTAGATCTTGTGCTCATTCTAGTTTGTTTCTCCCTTACATACCTCTCTTCAGCAACTACAAGCTCATGTACAACAGCTGTAATTTTCATTCAGGTATCTTTTCATTCTTACAAGGCTCATAACCTTCTGTTACCCAATTTGCTTTACCAAGTTCTGGGATCTTCCATCCAGCAGGGCCATAGAAAAAAAAAAGATGTTATACAAAGATTAACTGGCTGGAAAATGCCAGCAAAAATGTAAATAAAGCATCACTTGGAAGACAGAAATAGCAGCAAGGTATCTTCAGAAAAGAAAAAAAAATGTAGGAGTGTAAGAATGTGACTACCTCATGAAAAAACAGTTGCCATACCTATGTAACATCTGTTTTTCTTGGTTCTGATAGTCCTACCATTGTTTTTCTCTCTGCCTTAATCAAAGCCACAGCTGTACAGAAACAGCAGTTGCCTTCTCTGCAACCTCCTTTTGCTACCTACCTCCTGGAATTTCACCATACTACCTGTAATCAAGAGGAGAGAATAGCAAAGAATTTTATTCCTAAATAAAGTAAGAATTGTATTTATTCAGCTTGGCTTAAAACATAATTTGGGAAGGTCTGCTTTAGGTCTAACACCACAGTGCAAAAGAAGATTTTGAACAGACACATCCAAGACACTTTTAGGAAGACAGTCCAGCTCAAGACAGAATGAAGACAGCAGCTGAATGTTTCTGCCTGCATTGATCTGTGTGGTTGACCACATATACATGTGCTGTACACACATAATTGTGTATGTACCCACTTGAAACACGTGCTCCCTCACTACCAGCTGAAGACTGGGGATATGGAGCCTCAGCAACCTTTCTGTTATCAGGCTACCAGACTGGAATCCTTAACACCTTCCTCATGTTAAGCACACAGTGTGATTTCCTTCTGTCAAGTGTGTCACCAAGTAAGCCGAATTGGAAAAGGAAATCCTTTACTAAGGCATCCAATCCATCTATCAGCCAGGTGTGAGGCTTTGGAATACAGCTTCAACCAAAGCAAAACCACAGTTCCTCAGTCTTAAAAACAAACTTACAAAGGGGAGTGACAATATAGTAACTATACCTATTCTGCAGTCCACATAATATTGTGTCCCCCAAAACAGGCAATTTCTACTCTGTACATAGATAATAGCTAAAATCACAAAACATATGCTGGGGGGGGTGGAGGTAGAGAAACGTACATACTGTTCAACAGACATTTAAAAACTGACAGAGAGAAAAATACAAAGTTTCCCCACAAAGTTTTTTGCTTAGTATTTTGGTCATCAGCTCCTTTATGCAAAGCTTACTCTTTTAAAGTGCAAATTAATGAAGCTCATATTAGCAATAAGATATGCCTGTAGAAAGATCACACTCCTCTTTTCCTTTCCCTCCTACACTTACCCTCCTGACAGGCAGGCATGTATAAGCAAATGAAGAATGCATAGTAGGATTATTTCACTGGAAAAATTAGATAATTTGCTGTTGCCTGACATATCTTACAATGCATATAAATTCAAAAAGTGTGCCACTGTCTCTCCTCCAGCTAAGCCACATATTAATTGTGCCCTCACAGTATTAAAATCCTCAAAGCTGTTGTCACAAATAAATTTGAAAAAAAAAAAGGGTCAAAGGAGGTAACCAAATGGTTGCTTGAGACCTAATGAATAAAATATATACAACAGCAAAACACAGTGGTACTCCACTGGCACTCTTTCAGCACTACATTACACTATAAGGATGTTTAGTCCAACTCTTGCCCAGTAAGACTTAAATGTGTTTTTATGAAAAAGGTTTGTAATGAAACTCATGTCAGCTTGGATTTAAGTACCTCTCTGCAGTGTCAGCAAGCCCCTAATATTATCAGAACTGTGCTGGCATAAAAGAATAAAAGTGAAAGGTTTGGATTACCATATAAAAAATGGTTTCAACATACATCAGGATTAATAATTTTTTTAATTCAGTTTTAATCATGAAGTCATTAGGATGAGCCAGTTTTATAAAGCATGTCAACCTAAATGACTCTGAATGAAGCTTCAGAATTTGCAAGAACTTCCAGAATTTAGTAGGATGCACAATGGAGATGAGCAGAAAAACCAAAGGCTTTTTTTATGTTTAAAGTTCTATAAGACAATCCAATAAAGAACTCCAGCTCCTAAAGCTTCAATAATATCTATGTCAGAGAAATAAGATCACCAACCACCAACAGCTCTTGACACTCAACAGTAGTTTATTACATAAACCATATTTATTAAAGAAAAATGCTTTCAGGAATTAGTGCATTTGCCTGAAACCTATTAGCAAACAAAAAAAATGAGTTTGTGGATAGAAGGTATTTGGTTTCCATGAAGGCCATAAAAAGTGATGGTATGCTGAAATATGATTGTTTCAAGATCAAGTCTGGCAAACACCCAGTGGTGAAGAATATGAAAGATGAGTGAGTCGAAAAATCACAACAAATATTTTTGTTTCCTCAGAAACAAGCAGGATTGTAACCTGTCACCTCAGAGTTCAGCAATTAGCATGTTACTCATCATATTTTCAAGGCAGGGAATGATCATCTACAAACATTTTACATATAAGACTGTTAAAGGAACACTAAAACATTTAAATCAATTAGGAAGTTGATAACATCAGTTTGGATACTGTCCTTAAGATCTCTGCATGTACAGTTGTCTTTCAACTTTTCTCCCCCCTTTCTTTCCAAAACATTCTCACAAGGGCATAACCCATGAATCACAGTGAAGAGAATCACCAGTGAAGCTGTAAGGCCTCTGTATACTGGGACACACTATGTAGTCCTCAAACCCCTCAGTGCTCAAAGACAGAGTAGAAACATTTTGTATAGGCAAATTTTAGCCCTGATTCTAAGTGCCTGGTCCAACACTTAAAGAGCAATTACAGACAAGAGTTTTAATTAATTAATTAATAATTCCTGACAACTGTATTTCATCTAAAAATTAATGCAGCTGGCAATTTAGTCTGTCACTTCATAACCTGCTTTTACTTTATGAGAAATGATGTATCTGTACCTCATTTGTCAAAGTCATATCTTGACAAATTAACCTCTACCTAAAAAACTCACAGAACTAATAAAAGAGACCAGGTATATGGCAAGATGATTATCAAGTCTTAAAGGTCAAAACATCAAAATAAGATTTCATTTGTGCTTATTTGAATTGTCAGAACACAGTGTAAATATCATTTTGTTTGAATGGCTCTGAAAAATTATGAAGTATGACAATTTACATTTCATTTCATTTAACATTATACAGAGAGGAAATCCATTTTTGAGCAACTGTATCAGTTGTCACCAGCCAAGTTTGTCCAAAATGTTAATCTTACAGGAGATTATTTGGGTATCAGAATCCAGTATCAGCTAAGAAAATAAAACTATACAAGCAGCTTGAAAGATAGCTGTATGCTTTTAACTAAGATTTGGCCTGTCTAAAAAACTATGTGCTGCATCAGGATACTTTGCTAGGAGTTTCTGGCAATTTAAGTCATAGGAAATAAAAATTCACATATTTCAGCTCTAAAGATGCTGTCAATGGCATTTATAAACTTTAAGTCAAGTCAGTGTTATTTTCACTACAAAAAAAATGCTAGAGCAGCCATTGGCAAAGAAATCAGTACAGTATTGCTCCTACAGAAGTACTGTTGTTATCTTCAATAGAGTTGGTATTGACCTAATGTCTGACCTAACTGCATTCTCTTTAGAAGCGTGCAGAGCTTAGTAAGAAGAATACGCACATGGTCAAATATTCTGTCTGGAGCACCAAACATGCAGAAGATGTGAAGATGCAAGAGGATAGCTCTACAAAGAACTGTGGAGGGAGGGAACCCTACTGGCTTAAAACATACATCTAGGAACTCAAAGTGGTATTAAATTAATAAATGAAGACTTCAGTGCGAAATACAGGTATTCTCTAGAATAAGAATGATTTTTAAATGCTGTCACCAGGCAATTGTGGTCAGTAACCAGTGGCAAACAAAAGGCCTTTATCAACAACCAGCCTGCAAACTTCAGAGATGCCAAACCTAACCTGTGGTATAGCAGTAATAGTTTTATTAAGTTACCTGGATCTGATAAGAGATTGTAACTGCTCCTAGCCAGAAAAATTGCTATCATTACCCACTGCAAATAGTCCATTTGAAAACCATTCAGGAATTGCTATTAGTTCAGGATAAACTCTTAAAGAGCTCTCCATTTCAGTAGCGTGCACAACCGGGGAGGTACTGGACCAATATTAATTAATCTGTTGGTCTCCTGGTGACCTGCAAGGTATTATTCACGACCAATAGGGCTGTAATTGCCTAGACCCAGTCTACCTAGCACTCCCTCTTTTCAAGATATACCTTCACTTAAGCTGTCTCATTTTCCCCAAATATCAAAAAATCCTTAAAGAACAAGCGGCTAGAAAGGCAAATCTGAAAAGGCATCAAGATCAAACTTATCCCCTTTCTGCCCTTTTTAGGTTCCTAAATTAAGTGCAGCTTTTTTTTTTCCAGGCATCTCTTTCACAGGCTCTCTGAAGGAGAGTAGCCAAGTTCCCATGGAAGCAATTTCAGCATTACAAGCAGTTGTATATATAATAATATATATAATGTTATATTTAAAACAGGATCTACTGTATGGTAAGCTTCAGTGAAAGCTTCACAGCATTCAGATCCGTTGAATAAATATTTCTTTTATCTCTCCCACCCACTTACACAGCACCAGGCACACTTCCAGGACACTGAATGCATGTCTCTGTTCAAGTACTGAGATGAACTCTCTCCTCTTACGATGCCCAATCACATACTTGTAAAGGACAGTCAGGCTTCGGCTCTAAATGGAAGAGTCTTTCCTATTTAAACTAGAAAATTTCCTCTGTTCATAAAGAAAACAGAATATACCCCTTTGAAAGGTGAGGGGCATCTTTTGATCCAACAGGGAAAAGAGAAGCTCTTTTGTGTTCAAAGGTGTAATTTACTGGTAGGCTTCAGAAACTCTTGAAAAACATTCCAAGTTAGGTATCTAAAATGAAACTAGATTAAAAAAATACAGTCTATGCTCTTTACAGATCACGGTGTTGGTAACTCATAAAGACTGTTAGTTTAGTCACCAGTTTGTATACACAAAATACTTTTTTCAAGGGTAAAGCTTGACAAGCATCCAACTACTCCTAGAAGTATTTTGAATCCCAGTTAGACATAAAGACTATGGCTCTGAAGATTACTGGAAGTCAAGCTAGAGCAAGTGCTCAAAGACTGTGGCAAACACTAAGTAAAGCAATGAGTCTTACGAACTGGCATATACGAAGTCATTTTATATTTTCTTCAAGCTAAAAGCACACACAATCAGTTGTGGTTGTTCTGCTGATGTGCAGTACTAAGTTGTTAAACTGGTAATTCCATGATGACCCTGCAAATTGACAACTCTTCATAACAGATAGTTCCCGTTGTGAAACTGAACTCTTGTCCACTAAACTTACTGAAAGATACTCTACAGCTATAAAGCAGATAATGACTTCTGGTTCTCGTTTTAGTTTATTAGAAGTATTATGCTAATAAGTATAAATACAACAACAAATCACTCAAACTGACATTTACCAAAATTAAGAGGTACCACAACTTACTTCTCACACTGCATGATGACCACTTTCATGTTCTTACTCTGTCTCTCTCCCTGCCATCCCAAAGAGAAAGTGACTGCTAGGATCAATGTTATATTACTGGTAAAGAGAACACTCACTCTAGTCAGCATTAACAAGGTCTCAATGGACTACCAGGTCCAATTTTGGCCATCACGTATTAAAAATGCCAATATAGGTGAAACTTTCAGAAAGAGTCTAGCAGACCAAGAAGAATGGGAAAAGATACAGAAAGCATTGCCTCCAAAGAAAAGTTTATGATGTTCAGCCTAAAGAAAAATTAAACTATATGAATAAGAACAGTCTTTCAATACATAAGACTGTTACAGCAAAACTATCAGCAAGTTGCTCTACAAGACAGCACACAGAAATACCAGGAATTGGTCTAGTACAGACCAAGGAGGATTTGTAAGATATTATCTTTTTAACTAGAACAGCTATTAAAGCAACTGAACAACCTACACAAAAATTTTAATAAAGTTACCACTATTAGATAAATATGCTCGAACAAGACTAGATACATTCAGTCACCATTTCACTTTAGAGTTTAACAGCAATTATCTTTTATGGTATTCCCTGTAACCTCCCATTCCTTCTTCCTTTGTGCTCTTTTAACACACCCCCAAGTCCTGCCTATCCAACTGTTCGTGGGTCATGCCACAAACAAAATTCAGAATCCAACCATCTTGAGAAACGCACTGCTGTTTGCATCTGTGAGACTTCTCTGGGTTTTGGTGTGAGGTATTTTTCCATTTTCAGGCTAGGGGACTTTTCAGGATTCAACAACCCTGCAAAGTCATTCAGCCAGTAGACCCTACAGGTGATGAGGTGCAGTACAAATNTCGTTCGTGAAGCCTAGCCATACATACATGTTGCCGAGTATTGTACTGTAGAATAAGTGCCTTAGTAGAAAGCTTGGACAACACAAGGATCATCTTTCCTGAGGACTGCTTATGGAAATCAGTTTCATTTTTGGACCTTGTTTTGACAACACCTCAAATAAAATGTGCTGTCAACTCTTAAGCCCACACCCCATGACACCATACAAATAGAACCATGTCCGTTATACTTCAGATAGCAATCTGCATGAACAGCTAGAGTTACAAAGGAAAGATGTATGTATAGTGTGTGTTCGTGTGTTTATAATAAGCTTATTACTATGTAAACATTGTTCTTGAATAATTTCAGAAAATAAACCAAAACTGTGGTGGTTGTACCTAACAAAACTCTTTAAAGGGAAATACATGCCAGGACGGAGCTTTCTAAAAGTACCATTATTTGTGATTTTTCTCTTCTATGATCTCTCATGTAAACTTTTTGTTCAAAAGCAAGATAGTGTGTTTATTGGTGAGTCCAAAATAAAGCTACATACAATGTTTTCCCCAGGCAGGTGTCCACTCCCAATGCAGCTGTATGGTCCTACACTTCAACACACTAACCCAAAATACTGTGTGAACACAACTGGCAGGGACACGTTATAAACCAGATCCTCAAAGTGTTCCAAGTCTTTTTATACAAGTTTAGTGATCTGGTTTATAAAGCAGTCCAGCAGTTTTATCAGCACAACTCCAGTAACAAAACTGTAGCAGGGATTCAAAAAGGAACCAACTTTAACCCATGTTTTCTCCAATCACATCTCACTCACCCTGTATCAGGCTGACCTCTAAAGCCCATAACAAATCTGCAAACAACTGCAGGAATTTCTTCTCTGATATATTCATGCTCAGTGGAGGCCCTAGGTATATGGGTGACTAAGTAAGTGCTGAAATGCATATGCATAGTGTGGGAGAGTTACTCACGCATGAGCTTCTTATAGTAACTAACTCTCCCACATTGTGCACTGCATGTAGTTAATATCTATATGGAAATTGAAAAAAGCTGATATGCAAGAAGGTTGATTTCCTTTCTGAAAACACTAACTTTGATGCTCCCTTCTTAAAACATGAAAAACATGACATTGCATTAAGTCTGACATCAAATTCCATTTCTAAAAAAAGCCAAAAAAGTGTTAAGAACAGACAAAAACATGACATAATACACAAATATGATCAGAAACACTAGTATAGCATTATTCAAAGTGAGTGCCATTAGAAATGAAAGATAAAATAACTCTTTCTAAATAAAGGACAAATACTAGAAGGCAACCACGAATATGCAAATTCATATACCAGCTGTCTTACTGTTGGGGGTTGGGGAGAACCTACTGAACCAAGAACTGGAGAAAAGAACAAATGTTTTTATATTTAACTAACATAGTGACAACAACCAGTGCTGAGGGCATTCCGTGTTGATAGATATGCTCTAAACTAATATGTTTTTCTCCTCGATCACTGATTACACCTGACTTTTCCACCCCTACTCAAAAATCTACAAGTGAACCACAATAGGGAGCAGAAATGGGCAGCCCTTACTCAGTAGTTGCAAAGGCACAATAAGAAAGCAATGTCCTGTCCACGTCTAGATCAAGTACTATATTAATGCAAGAAGCTCAGAGTTAACCTGCCACTTGAGAAAGTGTAGTAAGCTTGGCTATAATATTATGTATTCATTTATAATTAGTTTTCATAAATACACAATGCATCCATTTTAATACCAAAGACTACTTCGCAATTCTACATTACTTAAACAAGAAGTATTCATACTCTTTTCAACCACCATATCACATATTAGAAACTAATTCAATACCTATTCTTACTATGTATAACCTGAAGAGACAGAAAAATGCACTTGAAATCCTATGCAGAGTATTAAAGTAAGAAACATAACCAACTATCCAGAAGCTGAAAATCAGTAAACTGAATATACTGCTTTAAGGATGAAAAGCCAGCATGATCAAGGAAAAAAAAAAGGTCTATTAGGGAATCTCTGACATCTCTGGATTCTGCCCAAGGTCTTCCACAGTGGTATGGTGCTGTGTACAACTACCAGATTGGCAAGATACAACAATTTCAGGCAGTTTTTTCACTACGTACACACATGATCAGACAAGAAGTAAACAATTCCTTAAAAAGTAGGAGACAAGAAGTGAATCTTGCAGAATTAAAAGACTTATGGTATGACCTAAGATACAGAAGGTTTAGTAGTAGGATATTTTGTTTCCAATTGGTAGTATTTTTCCTTTTAAAGTCTTCAATCAGGCAAAGCTAAAAGAAGCACCAATCCCACTGAATTCAGCAGCCCTCAGAAATGTACTCATTTCAATCCAATGCCCAATAAAAACAACTGATTTCAGGGCATGCATTTGCAAGTGTTTTCAATGCCAAATAGAGCAACATGGGTTTTGTCCTCTGTAAAAGTTGGAAAATAACTGCTAGTAATCTGGCATTGGGCAAGAGCAGAAACAGGGGCGAAGGAGCAAGAGAAAAAACATGAGAATTAAAAAGATAACCTGTTAGGCAACCGTTTTGAACTTACTAAATCTCTATGCCAAATCTCAAAAGACAGTTGAAGGAAAATCTGTCTTCAGATTTGTGGTTAGAAAACATTAAGGGCAGGAAGCCAGGTTTTCTAAGCGTGTGTTTCTTTTATTCTAATTCAAGTTTGAGCTTAAGGTACAGCCAATTAGAAAAACTTATTAGCTCCATGTGGGATGGGCAAAACCTTTATGCTAGGTATTAGCTGATTAAAAAAACAACAACAACAAAACCAAAATCAACAAACAACCAAAAAACAGCAGCAGCTATAAATTTCTTCCCAACTGGCCATTGGCAAGGTACAGAGACAGAGCAGGATAAAGTACTTCACTGTGCAGGCTGGCAGAAAATAAATACATTAAAACAAACAGAACATCTTAATTTGAGAATATGGTTTCACATTTAGAAGCAAATCTACTTTGTTTATGTAAATTGCACTAGAGTATCAGAGAGGGGGTGGTACAGAGGTGGCTGACAGCATTAATTTTAGGCAGGGTAAACCATCAATTCTATTGTATAGCATAAGGTTTGGTTGCAAAGCCCATTAAAGTCAACTGACTTTTCATTTACTTCAGTAGTCTTTGAATTTGACCCAGAATTTAAACAACATGACTACTTCCTTTGTAAGCACAAGGTCTGAAAAAAAATCTAGTTTGCAGATGAGATTTCCCATGTCAGAGTTGAACTACACTGACAGAATGACTCTGCACGTTACATCTCCTGTTGAAGAAAATATTCTCACCCTTACCTGCACATTTTCTTCTGTAACTTGAATTTCCGCAGTGTAAATATAATCAATAAGCATCCTTAGAGTCCAGCCATCAACTTCCTTTATTCGTACTCTCTTTGCTCGGCTTTCACTCATTTCACCTACAAACACAGTTATGATAGTAAAACAACTTCAATAATAATAACTCAATTTATTTCTTTTCTCCCTCCAATGAGAAAGGAAGACTGTTGTTACCATCATGCAAATACTACCTGGGTTAATACTTTTACTGCAGATGATCTATTTTCTCCAGTGTATAATATCAAGAAAATATTGTTTTCAGACCTAAATAAGACTCTTCACTTGCATATAAAAACATTTTGCTGGCGAAGTAAGCTATTAAAATACTCTTCACTTTATTAACTTCCTAATTGAAAGAGCATACCAAATGCAGTCTGGTGTAATTTTATTTAAATAAGAAAAAGTATGTCCCCACAGTAGAATTAACATATGTATTTCTTTGCCTGCCTACTTATTATATTCCCATAGCAATTTCACCTCTGTTACAGATCTGATTGAACAGTTAAGATAAAATGGTAAGCAAGGGAAAACTTTTTGGATCTCATTCTGTGGAGGCTGACATATTGGCCATATGCCATAACTAATCTTCAGAGAAAGGTCTACAACACAGCTTCTGCCTTCTAAAATATGATGTTTCTCAAAATGTAACATCTGAAATAATTGCCCAAAGATATATTTTGAAATAATGATTATAACCTTCTCTGACTACCAACCACACATTATCTCAGACCTTTAACCCTTTTTGCACTGACTTGCACTGAGAAGCAAAACAAACTAGACTGGTTACATTGGTAGATACATAAATTTTGACTTTGGAAGAGTACACTCCAGTCTGTGGACACAGTTTCTTATTCTATACTGAATGTATTCTTATTTCCTTCCCCACGGCATCTAGAGGTAGAGGTATTGACAAGGTAATAGTTTACTGTATATAACAGAAGTAGACAGAATGGGGAAGTGAACAAGAAGATGCTGATCATTGGTGATACTTCCTTATGAAGTACATATGCATTTTCATTGTTTGATAACCTGTGATCTTTAGAGTTGGTGCCAAAGAATGCCTTTTACCCAGTGCTTTTGGAAAAAAGGATCACCTCTGAGAAATTTGTTACCATTATTCTTGCCTTTTTTTGAGCTGAATGGCAAAGGAATGACATTTTAAATTAACCCTTTAAGTGGTAGGAAGTGCAGAAGACCATCTACAGCAAATACTACTACTTAATAGCAGCACAGGTTGCTAGCATTCTAGAAAACACTGATGGAGAACCACATCAAAACCAGCAAAATCCAGCCCCCAGAGAACTCACTCTTTTGAAACATTTCCCTACACCTTTGAAGGATGCTTGCAGAGTGTTCTCTGCAGGGCCCTCTGTTCCAAGTTTCTACTTGTGGTTTGACATAGATTAAACCTATTGATCTTCAGAGCATGTATGCTGCAAGTTATTTATTATGCAAGCTGCTGTGGAGGTGGTCCTTTGGGAAATCTGTGTGTGTGGGAGAGCAGAGTTTGATATTCTGCAAGCACATTAGGTTTGTTTTCAGATTTTGTGTCAAGGATTCTAGAGCCATGGATAGGCACCTTCTCTGTTTAACAACAGAGCCCAGGACATATATATATATATATATATATATATATATAGAAAGAAACAATGAAAACAAAACAAATGACTTGCTTCTACCTTTCATGCTAAACAGAAAGTCTTACTACAATTCCAGATCAGTCCTCTTGTGATCCAGACCTTGTTTGACAGATCATATGCAGGAAAACAGATTCACTTGCTAGGCAGTCTCAGTCTAGAATTTAACCTGCTGAAGAATTCTGTTCATGACTGGGAAGCTGCACTGCCATATCTCTACAGAGTTACTAGTCAACAGGAAAGCTTATCATGAACAGAAATGAAAACATGGAAACACTGTACTGATCCAATCTTCCAAGCAGGAACAGCAGATGTTATTAAAAAGCTACCTAAAAAGTTTATATTACTCCTCACGAAGTAACATAAGGAAGGCTCTTCTGGTTTGTTTTTTTTTAAACAGAACTTTAGAAATGGAGAACAGAAGCGAAGAGAGGAGTTAATCCCCTAAGGATAACTGACATTGCAGCAGAGAAAATTAAACTCAGGCCACCCCTCTCCCAGGCCAGGCCCTACAGCCACTGCAGTGTCCCTTTACTGATGTTTTATAAACCTTTCCTCTAAATATTTAACTGTATTTAATTCAGATCACAATATATATTTCTGAAGAATTCCACTGTATAAAAAATACTTATTATTTCTAGTAACAGAGTCACAGATATTTAATCTTTATTCCTCCCTACAGAATAACTGTTACTAACATACAAAATTTTTTTAACTTTAAAATTTAAAAGAGATTTTTTTTCCTTCTGGATATTTAATGGGGTACTTCTACAATTAGAAGTGCAAACAGAAAAAAACCCAAACAATAACCAACTTCACCCCCCCCAAAAAAAAACCTCAAACAAAAAAAAAGGCAGCGAGTTTTACCTCAGTTAATGCCGTATCTTGATCTGCATAGCAGTCAGTACCTAATGACTCAGAGAAAGGTAACTAAATACAAGCTGCTTCTTTCTAGTCAAGAAGTAACCCTGAAGCATAAATGTGCAATTTTTTTAATTGTCTTTTCAGTCATTCTTTATTCTGGATGAAGGAAGATACTTTTCCATTTGGTTGTAATTGATTAAGGGATGAAACTTATTTGAACATGCAGATTACTGGATAAATACAAATCCACCTGAGAAGCACGAATTGCAGGGTTCAAGGAGACAGCAGTTACAAACTTCAGAATTTTTTTCTGTGGGAAATAGCTGAAATGCACCAACACCACAGGTGGGTCTTGCTAAAAGCAACCTATGAGAGTAACGTAAAATCTGTAGATAAATCTTGAAGCCACAGCTATCTTCTATTTAAATTCCCACCAGTTTGGTTCACCAAATACAAAACATTGCCACAGATGTATAGGTTAAATGTTTCCTATCCATTACTCAGGTGAGCCTTTCCACCTCCCACACTGCTGGGGGTCAGACCTATATTTAAAAACATACAACAAGCAAAAAGTTTTGAAAGGACTGAACGAAGGAAAGAACCAAGATTTCAGCTATCCCATCTAGAAACAGGCCACAGACACTGCTGCACTTGCACCCCTAATGGGTAATAAACTTCTCCACAGGAAGGGCAGTCGAGGCAAGCCGAAATGTCTTAAGACAGAAAGCTTAATAAAAAACTATACTCTGAGTAAAAAGTATTTTCAATGTGACAGCCAACCAAATCTTTAATACAGAACTAATGTAAGAGGTTTGTCTTCCTCTGTTACCAAGGTGATGAAAAGGAACTGCAGAAGCAGCTGTTTTCATTCTGACTTTAAGGACAGCCGTAAAAATTAAGAAAGATGGTATCAGCCACCTGGAATGTTTTTCTCAACCACAAATGCAAACCTGAAGAACTACTAGAGGAATAGATATTTAATTTTACACACAACTTTGAAGCATTGTTGCTGCTAGTAGTGCATCCACTTCTAGCCTCGGCTGTGTCAAAATATTTGCACATAAAATCAAGAATAATCAGCTGCTTCCCCAGGACACAACAGTATTTCAGATTTCATCAGCCTTCCAGCGGCAAACAATTACAGTTATTAAAACACCAATTTGCTTGCATACTAGCAGGCCAAGAGTCACAATCTGCCTCCATCTCAGCTCGTGGTCAGAAGGAATACTCTACAGAGAATTTTTCATTTCAGACAGTCAACATTAACTACCAAACTGACATGAGATTTGAGAAGGAACAGACAAAACTTCAGAAGTTAATTGTAGCATGTATTTAGTAGCATTTAAACTTTGATACTGAAGTCCATGTGATTTCAGTGTGATTTATAATCAGCATAAAATTAAAGCCAAAGCACAGGAATTCAGCTGGAGGCTTCTACAAACCTGAACCTATCTTAGCCTCACAAGCTCTTAGCATTTCTATTGTAGCAGCAAAGAAATAACTCAGCCAGCACAGAGTGAGCAGAGGCAGAATCAAGCCTGCACAGAAAAGTTGTGGCAATGATGCAGAGTACATCTGTCAGAGAGAATTACCCTGAAAATACCAATACATGCACTCCAGCTATACACTGCCAAAGCCACAGAAAGCTTTCATATCTACTAACAGCCTGGAGTACTCAAAGTCTGAAGAATGTAGCAGCAGTAGTTGTTAAAGGACAGAATTTACTCCAAAACTCAAAAGAAAGAGATTTTAACCTTCTTTGAAGATTACTAAAGCCTTAAAGGATACAACAACTCTACTCTCCCTGGCTAATCTAAAATATAAATTTGTTTAAACGAAGGACTTTTTAAAGCATTCCTTGTTAGCATGATGAATAAGTTGCCAGTATGTCCTTAGACTGAAAAAAATCATTACAAAACCCAAATGTTCCTATTGGTTTATCTAAATTTTAAATGAGATCCTAAAACGCAGAAGTCATTTAATTTTGTGCTTTATATGTTGGATTGTATTAGAATATAGTAAGTATTGAAATATTTGGTACCTGTAAACATGGCATGGAAGTAGGGGCTGCAGGCGGCTAGCACAACTCTATGCGCTGCAATTTCCATGTCTTCAGCTACTATCGTCACATCACACAGCAAGTTCTGACTATTTAGAAATATCAGAGAAGGGAATTTCACATAAGTGAACTACAACAGAAAAGCATATAATAGCACACACAATTCCTTTTCCCATGCCCTCAAAAGAGGCAGGCAGACAATGTTTGATGAAGCACTGTTTTTAAAAGCGTTACACAACCACACAGCTATTTGTCAGATTACAGATGGTACTTGGGTACACAGAACTTTCTAAAACAACTGAGTTGTGATTTCTCGCACAGAAGTTTTCTGTACTGAATAGTCAAAATCTGTGTCTGTGCAATTTATAGACCTTCTCACTAGAAGTCTGGGCCTCTCTGAATAAGTATGATAGAAAAAAGAATTTGATATGTAAAAACATTTAAAAATTTAGGTAAGAAATAAGACTTTACAGATAACAAAGAATCCAAACCTCAGTTCTGATGCCTGGAAGCACATGTCTACTTAATAGCTCAAAATCACTACCTGATTATCTCTGTATTTAGTTTACCAAGCATTTTTCACACTCAGCCCATGCACACTATAGGAACTATTTTTTCCACTCTGACCAGTTTAGAATTTACTATGATTAACTTCATATCTTGTCTGACTTTTTATCTTCACTATATCTATTTGCATTCTTGTCCTTTGTGTCTATAATACATTCTTGCTCCCTCTTCTGTTGCAGTAAAACAACATCGCGTTTATAATCTTTCCTAATGTAGGTGTTTCCACTGCAGTTTACAGCTATTTTGGATACACTTCTTCCAATTAAACCAACCACACTGTGTAGTCTTTCCAATGAAATTTTCTAGATGAAGAGAGAGGGGGGGAAAAAGAAAAAAAACCCAACCCAAAACCAACCAAGCAAACAAAAACAACAAAGAAAACAACCATAAAAATCCAGAAACCACAGCAGCAAAAGGCTGCAATATTCCAGCACCTAAATAGCCATAGTCACAGTTACCTTTTATTTCGTTCTCACACTAGAACTGTCCTTTTATAAGTTGTATACAACCCACAAAACTCAGTGTCATGGCCACCAAGGGAAGATGGGAAAGTACAATTTAACAGAACATACTCATTAGGGACAGAGACAGAGCTGTATGTCAATCCAGTGATCTCTATTCTCAGTACTTTTCAAAAGAATTTTTTACCTTTCTGAACATAAATTGCAGTTAGAGCGCAGACTTCCTGATAGTTTCCAACTACCATGCAGAGTTGTAGCAGATACTGGGGTGAGCAGTTGCATTTTGCTCTGACAGAGCTAGAGTTCTCTACCAAACTGCTCAGATATTCACCTCACTCTAAAGAAAACATTGTGATCCCTCAGCCTCTGCAATCATACAATTTCTTTGAGCACAGCCTCAAGTAAGGTGGTCTTGTGGAAGTCACACACCAAAAATTCTGGTGGCCATAGCTAACCTTTGGGGCCATGCTACAATCCTGGCAGAATATTTTCCCCCTTTCAGCTCTTAATACCTAGAACAACTATCTAAATCTCAAGTTTAGCCTGCAATATGGTTATTACGATGTATAATCAGGTAATGACCATACCCAGATGAAACACACAATTCAGAGGAGCTTGAAAACAAGCACTACATTTATTGAAAATTGAAAAAATTGAAACAGGTCATCAGATACTCAGCTTTTTCAGCCACCTGCACTTATCCAGACAACAGGAACAAAAGGTTTTATACTTAACTGTGCAGAAATATCAAAGATAATAATGAAGCTGGAAGCAACAGAATTACATAAATGCAAAACTCCAGCTAATTAATTACACTGCACTTACACAGACACAGTAGCTTAAAGAGGTAGTCTAGATACATCTCTAGTCTGGAATTGAATAAGGTGAATGAATATGCTCTGCATTTCTACAAAGCTGACACGCTAAATAAACTACTACTAAGTAAAGAAACAAGCTTATAAACTTAATCACGTACTCTGCTGCAAGCATCTTGTGGCTTCCACAGCAACTGAGCACCTTCATTTCATGACAGCACATCAATTTGTTTTAGAAAAGGATGTGTTTTGAAGCAATATTGTACTAATTGACTTGTACAGAGCAACTGAATAAACAGAGCCTAGGGGAAACTGAGAAAACGAGGGGGGGGACAGGAACGACAAAAAGTATAGATTTAATAGTAGTAACTGTTTACCAGCTTGCCAATTATTCTTCATTGATTTATATAGAGAAAGGTCATTACCCACATCTTCAACTGATTTTGGTAAAGTCTTACTTGTAAGAATGAGGATTTTAACAAATATGGGGTAGGACAAGTTCCATTGTAATAAAAGCAAATTATAATGAAAAGGAAAGACAGGCATCAGAGGGTAATTTCTTCATATGTCAAGAACTAATTAGCTATTCTAATGATCTCTCTGACTCAGTGTTGAGGTGATAGTGAGTAATGAAATGACAAAAACTACCAAGGACAAAGTTACTCAGATTTGTCAAAATTTGAAGGCCCAGAAAAACCCTCTTATGAGCTAACAGAACCAGGCAACTTGACAGTTCCCAAAACATAACATTAACTCACAGAATTAAGCATTCCAAAACCTATGTATTTTAAATGCTTAAGCAGATGATTTCTTCACTAGTTGTTCACTTTCTGAAGAGTACACCAAAAAATAATAGCTTGTGCTACACTAATGAAAAGAACTGATAAACTACTCTAAATGGAGACTAATATTAGTCAAGTAAACTATGGTTTATATTTTATTGATTACATTTTTAGCACAATGAAGCCTGAAACATTTCTAAAATATTTGTTTATTAGTTCAAACAAATAAATACAGATGTTTATAATCTTAGCTAATTAGCAGTTACTCTTTTAAAAGCTGTACTCCAACAGTAAACATTGCTGCATCAGCTACCTTATGAAATAAATACTACAGTTAAGGTCTGAATGGCACTGCTGCTGTTCGAACTTCAACTACTTATGACATGTAAGACAAAATTGCTCAAATTGCTTCTATAGCAATTCAAATGTAAGTAACCATGGAAACTAAAATATACTCTGAGAATAATCCACAGCCTTCAACAATACATTCTGCTGGAAGACCACATACCTTTTACTCACAATGCAACAAAATGCAGGTAAGGTTTCTGACTTCTGAAACTGTTGTACATTTTAATTCTGAAAAAATGCTTCCTCATCTAAACTCTTGCTCACCCTTAGGAAGTCACGGCTACTGGCTCCAGCCAGACTCTATAACACTCCTTAAGACACTGAATCTGTTTACTAGGAACCTTAAAAAAGCCAAGGGCATAAGTAAGGTGAAGCAGTAAGTATCAGTACTTCCAACATAAGGTAACTAGATTGTTAACATATTCGAAAAAGAGTCTCTGCTCTTATCCTATTATCCTCAGACTATGGGATTCTTTGAGCTGTATTTAAGTAATTTATAATCAGCATGTGATTTTCTCCAGTCTTCCAGTAGAGTACAAACTGTCATAGCCAGAAAAATAGATTGATTGGTCACCTATTTTTCCACCATAGTATTAAAGATTTAACTCTACAGAACAGCAAAGATCAAAGGCAAAGGTATACTTTAATTATCCATTACTGTCTTTTTTTCCAGGTGAAGCCTCCACAGTTTTTAATCTTATATGGGAAATAACAAAGGACTACAGAATTTTCATGCTCTCCAGTATTGTCTATGCTGGAGAAGTGTTTTATTTAATTTCTCCATTGTTGCTGTTACTTCTAATACTGAACTACTATCAGTGATAGCTGTGAATCCTAATTACCAGAGCTCAGTTGTGAGCTCTAATTACCAGCTGTCACAGTTTTCAACACCACCTCACCTACTGATACGTAAAAAATAAATCAATACAGGTGCTAAGAACAGCATCAGCACTAATCTCCTAGTTTTGTTGAAACTGATGGTAGTATCACTCAAGGTCTTAAAAACCATTACTGAGAAAAGTTACTTTCAACATTTGATTTTAGAGTTTATCTATTTCTACCAGGGGGCAAGCAAAAAACTAAGAAAGCATGCCATCAGTTAGTTTACATTTGTTGGACTGTGACCTGTATCTCCAGACTAGAAAATTTTAATACTTTTCCAATTCACAGCCTTACACAAAAATTAACAGCAGACACACAAAGAGCCTTAGACTCAACTAAAAATTCACTCTTCATCTGTCCACAACCAACTACACACATGACAGGATCAGTAGCTGTAACTCCTTAAATACAACCTCTGAGTATTTTTCAAGTCTCATACTACTAGTTTTGATTAACTTATGAGAGGTAAAAACATACTGCACACATTACAGCTATAATCACATGACTATTGTTCAGATATCACTACATTGTATATTTAATCCTTCTCACCAGCTACACTTCTGGGATTGCAAGTTCTTAATAAATAAACCATTATCATTAACTTAATAAATGCAAATGAAAGTAAAAATGTATTATGGACTCCAAGCAAATATATATAGTAAAGTAATACCTTCTTAATTCATTCATAACTTTAAAAGCTTTCTTCATGTGCCATGGATTTACTGTAACAGGACAGTGAATTTCAGTGTTATCATCTTTCAGATCCAAGGGCTTCTGATGGCAAAGCTTGGTACATCTGGAAGGAGAGAAAAATAGAAGAGTTAACACTTCTGTCTCATCTCTAGTTCCATCACTCATTTCTTCACCTTGGTGAGAAGATTTGCCCTTCTTTACTTCAAGCAATTTTGGTTTCTCCACTACCAGATGTGGAGTAGATAGAATTCCCAAGAAAGCAATAAGTTGATGACGAACACTAGTATGGTTGACAGAGGCACGCAGGGCTAACAAGAATCTCCATTAAGGAAAATACAAAGATGATGCCCTATAATATTTCCAATAAGCCCTGAAGTGAAGGAAGAAGCAGAGGATCAGGAACTTTTAGGCTAGTGCCCATAGAGATCGCTGGCAGAATGTGGCATCCATCACCCTGGTCTCTCAATGCCTTCACTGCCTGCAAGACAAAAGCCACTCTCTGCCCTTCCACCAGGCTGTCCCTTACTGGTTCACACAGCTCCCAGTTCTCTGACAGCAAGACCACACGATGACTAGTCTAATTGTTCAGGTTTTTCCTAGCAGCAGCATGAGACATAAGTGAATATGACGAAACCTGGGTAGTTTTGCAGATCCACTCAATGTTTTGTAAAGCAAAAGTGACCAACCTCTTCATTTCAATTACTCTCAAAATCATACCCAAAATAGCAAGAGAAAAAACAAGCAATGTGAAAAATCATTAGCTCTACCTACAAATTTCCCATTCTGTAAGAAATACCCATATTCTACAGGCACTAACTTCTATAGAAAAGTGATTATGTACAGCCCTCAGTTACTGTCCGAACAGCAAGTGGATTTTTCGTGCCAAGCCAATGAGTTGCGTGTTTACAATCACAATGTTATTCTTACAAAGCAAATAACATTGTTGTAATACTTAGGAAATGCTTGGCATCAGTGATGTTTCCACCTACACTGCTGTAGCTGTATTCCTGAACCTCTGAGCTGGAAATAAGCACTAAAGTCATGGGGCAACTGACACTGGTCCATTTGAGATCTGATTTCAAATAAAAAAATCTTACTTGCTTTAGTTAAGAATAGTCAAACTGAACATAAACACTGACTCCCATAATTCCAGTCTCTTCTATACTACACCTAAAACGTTTTACTTGGGCATGTTTAAAGAACCTTAAAAACAAATTCAGTAATAATTTAAGATTTTAACCTAGAACTCTATATTCTGTGTACTATAAAAAAATGCAAAGTAGTTGGCTGTACTTCTCATGATTCCAAAACCAGCTACAAAATTTTGGAACAAACCTGCATCAAGCAACAAAGGAACAGAAAAAGTATCCGTAAAGCACCAGCTAACAAAGTAAGGTTCATCTACAGAACTCACTAGTACCAACTTGCTACAATGTACGATGAAACTGCTACAAATTAGAAGTTTCATATCCAATGTTGAAAATGATACAACTCTTTACTGAAAGGGGCCATGAAACAGCAATTTTGCATCAATCAGAAAATAGTAATCAACTTACATGTTATAGAGCACATATACATAATATTGTTGGAGGTAAAAACTAAAGACATCCTATCTAGCAAACTCCTTTAGACTGAATATTACTCTTGTAAATTATGCAACATATATAGTGATCAGCATTCAAAAAAATTATACACAATACTCAGTGACTTTAGGAAACATTCAAAACATCAAAGACTGTGAGGAAGAGACCCAACTCTTAATTATACCACTGACTTATCAAATCCAAGACAAGAACGCTTCTTCTATGGCACCTTTTTACATCCCAAAGTAAGGCATCAGATACTGGCACGTACATACCTGCATACTTACAAAGACTATATATACATCGCATGTGGATATGCTGGAAAAAAAGCGGTCAGAGTTCCCTGTAGAGAGCTGCCAAGCAACCTAGATAGATGGAGAGGATCCTATAAAGAGCAAATTTGTTTGCTGAAGTTTCATTAGTTTGTGACAAAGGATTACCTTATTTTAACGTAATGAAGTAAACAAAATCATCAGTCATACGCCCTCTCTTTTGAGAACTGCTAGGCTGCCTGAAGTTACTGGAGTGTCTCTCTTACCATACCACCAACGGGGTTAAAGCTCTCTGCAACCCGTTCCCTTTGGTTTGCTCTCAAGAGCCTCACCCACAGCATACCTGAAACCCACCTCCTGAAGGTGCAGGATGAAGCTACGCTGAACTGGAGCATAAAAAAAGGCTGGATGAACCCAATTGAAGTGCAGTTGGAAATACATGGCTTGTCTAGTGCACTGCTACCAAAAAAGATGCTTAACTAAATAACCAGAAAACCGAAAGTGGGATAAGCATGACTGCTGAGTCAAACAGGGAGAAATTCGGGACCACATATGGAGAAAGCAGAAGGACTGAGGGGGAGGAGAGAAAAGAAAAAAAGGAAAAAAAAGAAAAAAGCCTGTCCCCGCAAGCTGGAAAGCACAGGAGAAGGCAGCTAGGCGGGGGTGCCGGCAGCCCTGCCCGCCCGCGGGGAGCCCAGCGCCCGCTACCCCCACGGCCCAGTTCGCCCGATGCCCGCCCCCGTACCGAACGCGCCGCCGCCGCGGGCACCGCAGCAGCACGACGGGGCATTTCAAACCGCAGGGTGGCCGCGCTGCCCCTGGGAGCCCAGGCCTGCCGAGTACCAGATACTGGCTCCACCACAGAGTCACCGACACGACCCTCCCGCCAGCACCCCCCCACGCTGCCGCCGNCGCTGCCGCCGCCGCCGGGTCTGAGTGTCCCCACCGCCCGGGGCCACCGCACCCTCCCGGTGCTGAGGGGCCCGGGGCGTCTAGCCGCGCCACGGCTCGGGCGAGCTGTGGAGAGCCGCAGCAGCTCAGCTTGCTGCTATGCGGCTGGGGCCGGGCCCCAAATCCCAAGCCCACAGCACAGCGCACCGCATCGCACTGCATCGCATCACCGTCCCGGCGAGCTCCGGGAGCCCGGCAGCCTTTCCGTCCGCCCCGCCGCCGCACTCACACAGGCGGCAGCAGCATCTCCATCGCGGCTCCGCTCAGGCTTCCTCCTTGCAACGCGGGCGCGGGGCGTTACCACCAGCACCATGCCAGCCGCCACTATCCCCCGCCACGGGGTGCCGGCTACGCCCGCCCAGCGAAGCCCCCGCTACTCGCCGGGAGCCGCCGGCCCTGCTCACTTCCGGATTCCCGCCCGAGGGAGGGCGGTGGCGGGGATAGGCCATTGAGCGCAGGCGCGATGGTGGGAGGTGTTCGGCCCGGGTCCGGTGAGGTGAGGAGGGCTGTCATCGCTCAGGCGGTGCTGGTGGCCGGAGCCTCTCCTGACTTTCGGTGGGGCAGACCCGCCGCAGAGGCTTCAGTAAGAGGGGGATAAGACATTGTTGCTCTTTTGTATAGCCTTCGAGGGAAATGAGCCTGGATCGAAGACCCTTTTAGATTCCAAGTGTGCATCTCTTATTTCCTAGGAGAGCGGTGGCTCAGGCCAGGCTGGAGAGCGGCACCCCCAAGCTGAACTACACAGGGACACGTCCCACAGAGTGCCCAGGTCAAGGTGTCCTCAAGTACCACAAAGGATAGCTTGGGACACTTGTCTGGGGACACAGAGGTGCTGTAGGCCCTGGACTGTTTCTTTTGGAAAAAGAAATGGAAAGTGGTCACAGGTCTCCTCTGAGAAGACCTGTCCCCAGGTGCACTCTGTGGAGGGCCAGCCACTGCTTCCTTGCAGGCTGGCCTAGTTGCTGCCCGGACCCCCCAGCTCATGCAGGTGGTTGCAACTAAGCCCAGAGAGCATCAGGGCAGAGAAGAGGGATGCTGCAGTTGAACAGGCTGCAGTGCCTGGTGCTCTGGTTCGCTGTGACCTGCTGGATCTCATATGCTTTTATTTGATCCAGTCCAGCAGAACAGTCACTGTACTGCTCAAAAGAGGTGCTCTCTTGTCTTTGGTCATACGATTGCAAATGTTGCTGATGTTGAGCATTAAGTAATTGAAGTGTGTTTTACTGTTTGCATAAGTAGCCTCTGCAAAAATGAACACAGGACAGGGATCTTTCAAACACCTGTCTTTGTAAGCAACACAAATTCAAACAGTAATGAAGCATACTACATTTAGCAACTTCTGATTCGGGACATTTGAGAAGAATTTACTGCACTTAAACTTCTATAAGTTATTTCTAAATCTTAGAAGGTTGTGTAGTGGAAGGTACATTTAGCAAGTCGAACACAATTCAGGTATTTAAGTCTGATAGTGCCTGTGAAATAAAATGCTTCTTCATTTGAGTAATAGATTTTATATTGACAAAAGTAACCCTAAAACTAATGAATCTGTCACTAACTGACCAACACAGTTTTTCTAAGAGTGGGAGGGGTTTGAGGACAGCACAATTTCAGAAGACAAAACAGTAAATGGCAGGAGCATTTTGGGTGAAGAATGGTTGTAGATGAATACATGAAGTCTTCACCAATGTTTCTAATAAAATCACAGGTTATTAAAACTAAACATATTTTAAATTGTTTGGTGGTTTGTTGTTTGGGGTTTTTTTTTCATGTTTGCTAATCTCTAATTATATTCCTAACTTGGGAAATACCATTTGAGTTTTCTCAGTTTACCCATTGTCTGTCACCACACTGTGATGTTTGAGCTGGGCGCACTTCACAAGTTTTTCAATGGGTTTCCACTGGCAGTTTTTCTAAATTAAATAATTGCAATTGTCAGTGCCTGTTTTTACAGTCTGTGCTTATTTGTCTCAAGAGAGATTTGCTTCTGGGTTGTATTGGAGAAGACCATCATCATGGCTAGGCTTCGCAAACAAAGATCTGGGGAGGGCTCCATCCACACTCTTCACAAGCGCTTTTTACAAGTGCGCTGATGGCTGAAAAGGCCGATGTGGGATAGACAAGAGCAGTTGCAAAAGGCACAGCAGAAGGACTCCTTAGGAGGTATAATCTGCAAGACACGATTCTTTCTACACTGTCTTTTCTCCTCAAGAGTGATCCTGTGTGCCTTCTCAAAAACATCCGCAGCATTAAAAATAGTGTGTCTCCAGACCTCCCGATTGGAGGCCAAAGTAGACCAGTTAAGGTGATCAATATGGCCAAGGCTGAGATGTTGTTTCAGGGAGTCCTTGTATCTCCCCTTCGGGGCTCCTCTCTTGCAATAGCCAGTGGCAAGTTCACCATAAAGCATAATCTTAGGAAGGCAGTAGTTCTTCATCCTGGAGA
>VWZO01019103.1:0-21641 GCA_013396975.1 Bucco capensis | reverse complement strand
GATACTGTCTCCCATGGTATCCTCATAGCCAAACTTAAGAAGTGTGGATTGGGAGACTGTGCTGCGAGAGATGGATAGGAAACTGGCTGAAGGACAGAGCCCAGAGAGTAGTGGTCAGTGGAGCAAAGTCTAGCTGAAGGACGGAGCCCAGAATGTTGGGATGNGAGCTGCTGGAAAGAGTCCAGCACAGGGCCACCAAGATCAATAAAGGAGTGGAGCATCTGCCCTATGAGGACAGGCTGAGAGAGCTGGGTGTCTTCAGCCTGGAGGAGACTGAGAGGGGACCTCACTAATGTTTATAAATATGTTAAGGGTGCGTGTCAGGAGGAGAGAGCCAGGCTCTTCTCAATGGCATCCAGTGTTGAGACAAGAGGGAATAGGAGCAAGTTGGATCACAGGAGGTTTAGTATTAACACGAGGAAAAACTTCTTTACAGTGAGGGTGATGGAGCACTGGAACAGGCTGCCCAGGAGAGCTGTGGAGTCTCCTTCTCTGGAGACATTCAAGACCCACCTGGATGCATTCCTCTGTGAGCTCGTCTAGGTGATCCTGCTCTGGCAGAGGGGTTGGACTAGATGATCTGTCTACGTCCCTTCCAACCCATAACATTCTATGATTTATTAAAATTACATTTCAACAGTTGAAACGCTGCCATCTAGTGCTTAGTTGATGCACAAACCATGCAGAGAAACTAATTTCAATAGCTCTGGATATATATCATTCATCTATAGCAAAACAAACTAAACTCACCAATTTGCTGGTAGTGCAAATATAGTGAGCTTACCCAAGAACAGTAACTGGGAGAAATTTACACTGAAAGGTGACAAAAGGAAAAGAATAAATTTGGAGTGTTTCAAATGCATATAAATAAGACTGGAGGAACAGTATTTGCAGAGTCTGCGGTACTTGAGGGGGCATTCAACAGACAATGATAAATCCTGTAGACTGGGAAAGAGGAAGTGGGATATAGTTCACATGTACAAATTGTTTTGCTGTACCAAGAGGCAATGAAACAAAGATATTAAAATATTGAAAGATTCTACTCAGGGAGTCATAAACATAACAATCACATAGGTGTAGTTATTATATGTATTTTTTCACATACAGCTTGTTCATAGAAAGCGAAAAGCATATCATGCTACTGTTCAAGGAATTGAGTAAATCCTTGTTTGAAATAATCTTTTGTTTAAGAAAGACTAAAAGGTATTACAAACTCATTGTAACGAAAAGAGCTCAGAATCAGTACACTTAACCATGCAGAATGTCTAGTACAATTAGACTAAAAAAAATTAAGGGGTGATTTAAGTCAAGCATAGAAGTATTTAAAGGTTTAATCCAATAATTCTGGTACAAGGAGATGCTCATAGAATGAGTAGTTTTATTATGGCATTCCTGGCACACAATTTTCACTCGATCAGGAAATTCTCTTGCCATTTTTTTTTATGCAAAAGAAGAACACTGTGATCCAAACTAATGTACTGGGGGAAAAATAGGTATCCTGAGAATCTAAAATATTCAAAATACTACCTTGTCAGAATGCTAATATTTAACCATACAGCATAAAAAGTTAGTTTATGCAAGCTAGTTCTTGACAAGTTCATTTTATGATTTTCAGACAAAATAATGGAAAAAGAATTGTGGGGAAAAAACCCCACCAATTTGTCTTTGAATTTTCAACCTTTGTATTTTAATTTTATCAGTAGTTTTCTTGAGGTAAATTATCTCAAACATTCCTCTTTTTCCATGAAAATCACCTAAATGGTATATAACCTAAATTCAAATGTTTTCAAAAAGTGCTCTGCATTTCCTTTTATTTTGTTCAAGTAAAGGCTTATCATATTGTGATGGCTTTATAACACAATATAAATGGAAGTGTGATTGTGAAAAATTAGAAGAAAGTAAAAAAAAAAAAAAATCCATAGTTAAATATTACTCTGCAGGGTAAATACTTTTCACCCTGCAAATTAGATGTTTGTTTAATCCTTAAACCATTTAAAATTCTAAACCTCATCTTTAGCATGAAGAAAGAGACATCATGCTACTTAGTTCCAAAGTTTGATTTATATTTCTAGTGTGTATTTGTAAAGATAAATATGAATTGATGACTTGTATCCCTTCTTTAACCTCAATTTATTTTCTTTTGAATGTAGCTGGAAATTCAGTAAAATTTAAAAAGCAAGCAAGAGTTGTTGTTCACCATTCTTCCATTCACTGCTACATTACATCTGTCATCTGCTGCACAAATTCTCTCTCTACACCTGAATTAACCTTTATCTATCTGTTTTCATCAGTCTTATCTCTGGACTTCATTATGAACATGGAATATTTTGCTAAATGACAGATTATCTGAATTAACCAATGGCCACACTAAGCCTCCAGCATTCAAATGTGTGTATTAATCGGTGAAAGACTGAGAGAGTTTTTATTAATACCAGTGTTATGCTCTTTTCTTTTCAATAGCTTGCATGTAAAGGTCACAGCATTTTTAATGAGCATTTCATTTATGAAGCCAAAGGTGGGAAGCAAAAGTGGCGGGTTTTGATTACATGATTACTGTGTATCAACAGCCTCATGCTGTCCACCACAAAAAGCTTACATTTACATCATGTGGAAATCTGAAACTGTACATGGAGAGAAAGGTTCTCTTATTTTAAACATATTCAGCAGTGAACTGTTTTTTAATCTCCATAGGATTTTAAAAACTTAGAGAAGCTTGAAATGAAACAAGTACCTGTGAAGTATCTGTAATCTGAGACTAGAATACAGACCATGCTTACTTCAGTATGACTGTCAGGACTATTACAACTAATCAATGCAAATAGTTATCTTTACTGTTCTTTTTACCTTTTCATTTTACATTTGTATTTTTAGTCATGCTGGGATCTGTCACAACCCCATATTCTTGGAGCAGAGGCTGTATTCTTTACATAAAGCTGAATACACTTTAAGTACTAATTGTACCTGAAATATGAATAAGAAACAGTAATAATAATTACACCTTATAGTTGAATGTGTAAAAAGGTTGCGAGCTCAATCCTTTTTCCATTCATACTAAATTTTAAATAAAACTGTGAGGAAGAAAACCAGACAATTAGGCCTCTTTGTGAGGATACAATTATGAAAGTTAGTCCCCAAATATTGTAACTATTACTGATATGGAAAAGGTTATGCCTAAGTACAGGATTTGATCCTGGCTTTACTTAAGGGTTGCCAGAAAATAAGGACATTGTAGCATGCCGTTGTTGGGCCATACCACATCATTTTACCTTACCCTTATCGGACACCTTCATCATTACTGATGGAGTTGCAGGGGAAGCATCTTAAGAACAAGCCATTTCTTAATCTGATGTAGACTTCCTTGCACTAGGTGAGCCCTCAGGATGATCTTTTCTTTTGAGTCACATGCACTAAAATGACAACATCCGCAAAATTTGCAAGATGATGGAACAGGAATTGGGGAGAACAGAATCTTACTTCATTAAAATCTTACTTACATAATTAGAACCTCCTGCTATAAAAATTACTTTTGATTCTAGTAATTAAAGCAATATATCGAAACCAAAATGCAGATTTGGTGATCTAGTAAGAACAAGAGTAGACAACTACTATAAAGATTATATACATATTTTAGGTAAAACAATTAAAATTGGCAGTCACATATTTCTAAAAACGCTAACTGGTATTGTCTACAGTAAATATTAATGCACTTCAAATACTTAAACTTGTAATTTTTACCCAATTGTGCTCTTCAGTAACCTGTTGAGTAAAATTAATTTTCCATTCAGTAAAAACAATACTTACAATTATATAAAACTACACCTATTCAAATGAATGCTAATAAATGTAAACTTCCTGGGACTGTAGGATTCAAAACTATACTTAGAGGAATCCATTTTTTTGAGCTAATCTCAAACACTTGCCTAATAGCATGTACCATGCACATTGCATATATGTATGCAGGCCATTGAATAGAGGTGTTATGTAGATATACAGTATACTGTGCTTTGCGGTAATGTGTGCATTCCTAATCATGCACATAAGCAAGCAAACAAAATGTAGGAAAACAAGATAAATAAATGTGCAGTTCAGCATCTTCTTTGGTCATAAATAAAAGCAATAGCAGCTAAGCAACATAAGATAATATATGACTATTTTTCATTAAAGATTTTTTTCTTTTGGTTTGATTTCTGTTTGTTTGGGTTTGGGATTTTTTTGGGGGTGGGTGCTGTTTCTTCATAAAGTTTAATGCTATTTTAATTCTTTAAAAAAAATAAACTACTATGAAGTATTTTTAATCAATATAAATGTATTTATAGTAAAACCCATATATATATCCTAGCCATGACAGTGTTACTAGCTTCTTGGCTGTGAGACTAGGTACAACACAATGCACACCAGCATTTCTAATTATTCCAGAACAGACATTAACCAGAACACAGACATTGTTGCTCCTTCAGAGCAAGCAAGAGGTGAAGACTTCACACTTTCCAAGCTGACCAAAAGTGCAGACAAAGGCACTACATACATAAGTTGTACAGTTATACAAAGAATTGTGAAGTTCTGACAGCCACACAGCATCCTTGTAAAAATTGCACCATCAAGTTTCAGACTGACCTGTTAAACCACCCTTATCTTTGATATTTACTACAGACATGTAGATGTAGACCACAGGTGCTAAGCTAACTATCTGGCAAGGGAGAACACCTTACTAAATGCCAATTTTACTGGCCACAACCAGTGAATTGCGGCCTCATTTCACTGTCACAGTAAGCCTTTGTCCTCTGGCTGCTGATCAGCAGGATTTGTGTTCTTGTGAGGAAGGAAAAAAAGAGGAGAAAAGAACATTAGGGAAACAGGAACTAAGCAGGCTCTTATCACATGAGCTGGACTTAATCTTATGAAACCAGCAAGTTTAAGGCTTGTTTTTCATTTAAGGTAGTGTTTAAGGTAGTGTTATGACTGGGGTGATGCCCTAACCAAGCAACAGTCATTCTCTATTACCCCTCTTCCCCCACAAACCCAGGAAGGGAAGGAAAAGTTGGCAATAATGAGCCAAGAGATTGGATTGG
Organism: Bucco capensis; assembly: GCA_013396975.1. Taxonomy (NCBI): domain Eukaryota; kingdom Metazoa; phylum Chordata; class Aves; order Piciformes; family Bucconidae; genus Bucco; species Bucco capensis. The sequence continues at coordinate 16,572 of VWZO01019103.1, read as the reverse complement.
AAAATAGAACTAAAACTACTTTAATAAAGTAATAGAAATGAAATAAAATATTTACAAGTATGTACAGAATGAAAAGTGAACCCCAAATCCCCCTTTTGGTAACGTCACCACAGAGTAGGCCCAGCACTAGGCCACAGTCTGTGGGGGGAGCTGGATTCTGGAACCTTCAATCAGGATTGAAGAGATAACCAGCAGAGCCCTCCTCAGACACCGGTCATCAAAGGAAGGAGAATAGGGAAGAAAGGGCACTGATCCCCTCAATTTATAGTGGATATGATGCTTAATGGTGTGGAATACCTAGCTGGTCACTTTGGGGCCACCTGAACTGTCCACTCCTCCCTTTGCCCTGCACCCCCTTTGTGGGTCACAAGATCTAACAGTTACCTTGATGCGTTCCTTTTCCCAGCCGTAATTCCAAAACATAGGGTCTTATCTATGGAAAGCAAGCTGCTAGCTTCAGAAAGAGCAGTTATTTAGAGCAGCTTCAGCAGAAAAGTAAAATCACTGAAAAGAATTGTTCAGTTTTAGCCCAAACCAGGACAGGCAGCTACCCAGTTTGTTAAATATTTGTATCTATGTAAAATAAGAACAAATGAATGCAAGTGATCAGTGTAAATCCTCTGGGCAGGAGATTTCATTTGGATATTTTTCTACAACAAGATACCCAGGTATAGTTACAGAAACAGAGCTGAAAAACTTGGGACAGCTTGAAGAAGCCCATACCTCAAAAGCAGCTTTCACCCCTTAGCACTTCTGCACATTTTCAAGAGAGGTAGAGCCATGCCAGCTGTTGAGGGTGACAGTCTTGCCTTCTCTTAAACAGCACACAAAGAACAATTCCAACTTGGAGATCATAGAATCATAGACTTATTATTATAATCATAGAATGATTAAGGTTGGAAAAGACCTCTAAGATCATCAAATCCAACTGTCAACCCAACACCACCATACCCACTAAACCATGTCATGAAATGCCATGTCTACATGTTTTTTGAACACTTCCAGGGATGGTGACTCCACTGCTTCCCTGTGCAGCCTCTTCCAATGCTTAACCACCCTTTCAGTGAATACATTTTTCCTAATATCCAACCTGAACCTCCCCTGGCACAATGTGAGGTCATTTCTTCTTGTCCTATCACTAGTTACCTGGGATAAGAGGGAGAAGAGACTGACCCCCACCTCACCTCAACTTCCTTTCAGGTAGAGAGCAAGGTCTCCTCTGAGCCTCCTTGCGGCCCCTGATACTGAAGCAGTACTTTTGGGGTTGCCCAGGGACTCTCAGATACTGAAGGGCGAGAACTCATAGATTACATGCTGCTTGTGGCTAGTGACTAAGTGAATAGAAAGCAGCTGGCTCACTTGATAAAGATATCTCATTTCTGGCTAAGTGAAGCTAAAGCTTTTATCCAGAGAATACTAAATCAAGTCTTGGCAGTTCTCCCTAGACCATCAAGGAAGGCCATATGCTGATGATGCTTGAGATCAAACCTTTACTCTTGGATGTNAGCCATGAACATTCTGTGATTCTGTGATTTTTAAATGGGGTGTTTTTCTGCATTGGCTTCATGAGCTCACCTACCTCAACACCTTCAATTTGTCTCTTTACAGGAGTATCTGTACCTGCAATGGAGAAAAAAAAGCAACTCTTATCCTCCTCTGCTTCCTGACAGTACAAGAAATTTAACTTTGGAGGTAGGATCACGCTTCGCTTCAGCACATAGATGCATGGGGACAACTGAGGACTCTACGTTCACTCTGCCTGTAGCTTGCCTCTTCTGTTAACCAAAGGCTTGGCGGGCAGTACCTGCAGCTCCTGATCCTTGCACTTCCACCACCGAGGACCTGCAGTGCTGCAGAAGCCTTGGTGTCTTGAAATGTGGGATTGTTCCCAATGTGCAATAAGCAAATCTTACACACTGAGACAAGATATTGCTTTACTATAAAGTGGCACAAGTGTAGGCGCTAGGCAGTTTCCAACAAAGCTAGCACAACCAGATATTTTCTACAACTCTATTTATCTGCAAGTTTATTAGTTAATAAGTTTACACAAGCCTACTCCCTTAATACTGATCGGTTAGTAATATTGTTCACTTCTTTAGCTAACTACTGAAATCTTAACATAAACAAGATAATTATAATTGAGGGAACATAAGGTTTACATATTTTCCACGATGTTATTCCTTTAGCTTAATTCCTGATAAGTCATTCCTCCTGATACGGCATTCCTCAGATGATTATTCTTAATAACTTATATACGAAAATGTCTGGCAGTTCTAAACTACATACCGGTANAAGCCTACCCACGACGACCGGTAAAAGTCCTTACCGCACCACGCCAGGGGCCCACCCCGGCAAGGCCCTTCCCTTCCCCTCACGGGGCGACGGGAAATGTAGTCCCCCGCCGGGCCCCGGAACTACCGCCCCAGGCAGCCACCCGCAGCCAGGGCGGACACAGATTTGGGCCTCTGCAGCAAGCTTACAGATCCCAAGCCACTCCCCCGCTCCGCCACCTAGGAAGCCTTCACTTCCTAAACACGAAACGGGGCGGGGCCTGGCCTGGGCCGAGCCCCGACGAACGCAAGCAGCACGCCTGGTGGCTGCGTCTTGGCCACCGCCCGCGGGTAAGGCCCCGCCCCAGGCAGCGCGGGCCCAGTAGCGGCCGGGGGCGCTAATGAAGGGGCGGGGTAGGGCGGCCTGTGCCTGTCCAGCCTCCGGGCGGGCAGTGGCGGGGAGGACGCCGGTTAAATACAGCGAGGCCAGCAGAGTTGGGGAACGGATATGGCGCAGACGGGGGGGAGGAGGCGACAGCAGCAGGACCTGGACAATGTGAGTGCAGGCTTGTGCGGCGGGCGGGAGCAGGGCCGACCGTTTCTCCTTGGGTGGGTGAGCGGCCAGGCATCCATTAATGGTGGGCGCTGCTGGGAGAGCACCTCGCTTTCTGTTCCGGCTCTTCCTTCCACTTCTTTCTGCTGCTTTCTGTGCTAAGGGCTATATCATTTTCTTCTGGGGGGAGCAGCTAGCCGAGGTGTCTTGTAAATGGCTGTTTTGGAAGTAAGGGGGGGCACTGGGGCCGCTCTCTAGCCGGCCCGCAGCCCCCTGTCCTGCCTGCGGAGTGCTGCTCCTTGCTTCTCCCCAGCCGCGCTTGATATACCCCCACGTAACTTGGGTGTGGGGTGCTCTTAATAGCTTAATAGAAATCATTAACTTAATAGAAGCAGCTCGTGTAGCTTAGTTCTGCGTTATTTTTGCCACAGTAGATTCTGTAAGGGCAGTCTTCGGTTTATATGCTGTGCGCTGGCGTCAGCACGGCATTTTGCTGTTTGTTTCCCGCCCCACAACCTAGCTGGAAGCCGGCAGGGGTAAGGCTTGCCGGCTGTGGGTCTGCTTCTGCCTGCCCTGCTCCTCCTCCTGGTGCTGGGCTGATGCAGAGGTGGTCACATGCTGGAAGTGGATCAGGGAGCCAAGCGGCTGAAGCTTTAACCGGTGCTTGTGATAACATCGTGCCTAACAAAAGGCCCATTCTTTTAAGGTGTTTTTGGCTTTTTACAGCAGAGGTTTTTGGCGCACTTTAATTAAATGAAACTTGTGTTTGATCTAAATGGGACACTTGCGGCATTTTCTTGATGTCAGTTTGACTGACCATCGGAGTGTTCATTTCTCTTGCTTTAATTCCCCTCCTCCCCATGTTGCCTGTAATATCTACTCGGGGAGGTTATGTCATCCAGTGCTTCCTAATGCTAGATGCATTTAAGGATGCAAAGATGGATTGTAGCCGGTCATGCAGTAAGTAACATGGCCAAACATGTCCTGATAAAGCTGTGAAGGAGTGTGCTGAACTGTCATGGTATTGCAGAATTGGTGAGTTCACCTGTTCACATGAGACAAATGATACTGTCTTAAGGAGGATCACTGTTTTTGTGGGAGGTGTGAGCTGTAAAGTCTGCTATTAATTCAGTGATATGAAAGAATGGGACAATATGGCTTGGTTGCTGGAGTGCCAGTCCTGCATACTTGCTTTCAGAGCTTAAAATTATAGTTGGCCCTGAAAATGGGGGATGAGGGTTTTTTGAGTGCCATTTGTAACCCTTTAGGTCTGCAGTAAAAGGTAATCTTGCCATAAGTTCAGGAAGCTGAACTTAATTTCACAGGGAAGACTTAAAGTATTTCAGCAGGAGTTCTTTACATTCAAAGACTGGGCTAATTAAAAGGTATCAGTCAAGGAGGCCTGTTCACACACCTCTATGGTTGGGTAAGTGTGGTGCTCACAGTACTAAAACAAAACTGTTGCTGACTGAAATAACTCTTAATGACTAGTTCCTTCACTGTAGGCAACTGTGTATAGGGGAAACACTGAGGAGCTAATCTGCATTGTCCTGGTTAATAGGAGTTATAAACCTACATGTAATCCCAAAATTTTTCTCTCTTCCTGTGCTAGTGTATAGGCAAATGACATTCCTTATTTGTCTTGAAGCTTATGCTGCGTTCTGCTATGGTAAGGAGAAGTCCTCAGTTAGAAAAAAAAAAAACAACAACAAACAGTAAATATCCAAGTGAACCTTATCATGTCTCTCTGAATACAGAAGTCTGGAGTGGGATGAGGTCTGCCCTTATTGTTTTGGGTAGTGGTTTGTATTGTTCAGGAGAAAAGTGATCAAAACTTGATTGGAACCTTGAGCTTCTTTATCTCTTGAAGCAAACAAGTCATAGCATGGGATATAAGAGGATGCTAGGAGGGATGCAAGCAGTTTGAGCATTTAGAGGCTGAATGTGTTCACCTTAAGATGTATTGAATGATGGTGTGCTAGCCTGGAAGGAGCAGAAATGCATAGCACTGGAGGAAAATTCCTTGTCCACAAGAAAACTCTTTCCACTCATACATAGTTTTACCTTTTAATTGAAAAATAAAATGTATATAAAAGTTGCTTTTGGAAACTTACATAGCCGAATCATCTGAACTAAATGTGAAGTCAAAGCTTTGCACCAACATAAGTAAAGGCTGTATACTCTCTAGTGAAAGCAGAGAATGTCTTGCCTGGTACTTGTTAGTATTTTCTTCCCTTTGTGTACTGCTGCTTTTTTGTCTGGATTAGCTTTGAACTACTGGTGCAGGTGTTCTAACATGTCAGTAGTTATTGTCTGTAACTGTAGCTGGACGGAAGAATAACAGACTTTTGCAGTACCTGTATGAAGTATGTGAGAGACAGTCAGTTTTTCCACCTTTTCACATAAACATACTTGTGGCAGCTCTCAAGAGTGATACTTACATACTTCTAATATATTTTAAGGACTAAAGTTTGTGAAGGCTTATTGTGATGCTGGGAGGTAAATTACTGTGACTCCTCAGGGACTGAGTTATATACTTAAAGATGTGATGAGAGTTTACCTAGAGTTTAAGACCTGGTCTTTTCCTCTAAAGTTTGATTTGCTAACAGGAAACTGCTGAATTTTTTTATAGTACTTTTAATAGTTTACCTGTTAATGCTCCATGGCCTCCCCTTCTGTTCCAGGGTTCCTTGGAAGTAACACAGAGTTTGGAAGATGATCCTCTACTGGATGCACCGCTTATTTCGTCTCATATGTTGCATTCCCAACTGAGGCCAAGATTTCATGCTATCCCAGCAGTTCTCCTTGCCAATTTTCTATTGCTAGTACATGTAAGTTTGAGAAGTATGATGTCTTTAAGAAAACTTATCTCTCTTCTGAATTTTTACTGTGCACATGGGCAAAATTCTTCTGAGATTTGCATGTAGCATTCTTGCAAACCAGTGAAGTCCTATTTGCTAATGAATGTTGATAATGTATATGCTACATGATAATTGAAGCATTCTCATTGTTTGTCAGTGCTAAAATGCTATGACACATCTTGTGAGGAAGAAAAGACTTTTAAAAAGTCTTCCTTACTATGCTGTTAGAAATGTACTTTTAAAATAATATTACTACTGAGAGGTGCTTCTACTAGTTGTAGAGGGCTAAGATCAATTTGATGCCATATCTTTTGGAGGCTGAACTTAATTTCTTAAGGAAGACTTCAGGGATTTCACATGGTAGTAGATGGAGAGAGAAAGGAATCCAGATGCTAGTACTTGGTCTGACTTTTGGGAGTTAAGGGTAAAAAGCATAGATAAAGGACAGATACTGTATTTAACAGTATGAAGGACTTTTTGAGGCTGGTAGACAGAAGTGGAGAGACTATTGCCTAGCAGTGAGCTTATCCTTGATACGCTGAAGAGGCTTATTGTTGCTTGTCAACATGTGGAAACCTAACATGAAGGAAGAGTGAAGAGCACTGATCCTAAGGTCTAACTGAAGTGATACTTGCATGGCAGTTAGTGTCATGGTTTAGTGGTGGTAGTGCTAGGTAAACAGACTCTTAAGATCATCAAGTCCTTTCCAATATAAATGATTCTATAATGCTACTAACACTAATCTGAAGATAGTGTGTGTATAAAGCTGGAGAGTGCACAAGATGTCTGTGTGTTGCTAGCCATTTTAGCAGCTATTTAAGCTAGCTTTGGGCAGCTGCCTAAAGCTGTTTGAACAACATGCCCTAGCCTTCTCATTTTGGAAGTAAATGTTTTGTGGGCCTCTTAGTATCAAGAAATATCCCTCTGTTTGTCAAGTACCTTTAGGAAAGACTTTTCTGTTCTGCTGAATAAACTACCAAAATTCCTAATGGATTCTGATTCTGTGAAACCTTATTCCCTTTCCTCTAACAGAAGAGTTCTGTTATCCCATTAGGACAGCACTTGAAGTCTGCATTACAAAGGTAGACACTTATTGGTAGTAGAGTGGTAATGTTTTTCCACCTAACTTTGGGGCCTTACTATCTTCTATCATAACTGCTGTAGCCAAATGTCAGTTTCCCAGATCCTAGGAAACTGCTGCATCTTCTGTCCCTACTACTTCCCCTCTTCTGAAATGGAGAGAAGTGTGGGGAGGTGAAAAAAGACTTCTGAGGCCTGTGTCAACACATGTTCTTCCAGGTAAAGTTTAACTGCTGTTGCTGAACCTGCTGCAGTGGCTAGTTGGTCCTTGGAGCAAAATGAAGAAGTGACCTTTTCTATTGGTGAAATAACATGTGAAATAGTGCTGTCTCTTTTCCTGAGAAGATAAATGGGGAAAACAAAGCTTACTGGATTTCCTTCCCCTCTGCTTCTGCAAATGTGCACAAACTTTGTGGAACATGGAGACACCAGGTTAGCTTCTGATGCACAGCCAGATGAAGGGGCAAGTATCCTGGAGAAGTTAAGCTAACATAGTATTATGTGGTAGAGTTGTAATGCATCTCTGAAGTAATTAGGTTGTAACTTTGTTTCTTCTTAAACTGCTGAAGCTAAGTGAGTTAGGTAGCAAATAGCTGCTAGGTAGGTGTAGCTACCTAGTTACATGAAGTTTTGAAGTCTGGGTAGGATATGTTGGAATGTGGTGGGGTTGGGTTTTTGAGTGGCTCTCCTTTTGCCAGGCTTTGCTTTTCTGCAGGTTTCTGGCTCCTAAGAGGAGACTCTGAAGAGCAGTATAAACTGTACGGCCTAGAATTGCTTTATATTAGCCCTGTCTTTCCATAATCCCATCTGTATATGCACATACACAAAACTTAAATACTAATCTTCTAACAAAAAATAGTCCTGTAAAAATCCCCTGTACTGAGGTCAAGCACGTGCTGTTGAACTGCCCTGAAGTGTAAGCAAAATATCTTTAATAAATGCCATTTTTAATTCTGGCTGTTTCCTCTTGTATATACTGGTGTAGTAGATCAGTAGAGCTGCAATGCTAGGCCATTCCTGCTTACATCAATTTAATACAGCTGTTTTCTGTACTGAAATACATTCCTTACACCTGGAGGGAGTAGATGTGTTACTGTTTTAAGAGGCAAACTGAACAGTAAATGGATGAAATAAATTATGGGTTAGCTGAATTATTCTTAGCTCTGCATAAAAAGGAGTTTAAGGGATTAAATTAAGGTTTCCTTGATAAACCTCTTAGTTAATTTAGCTGCTTAACCCATCTCAAGATAATTTGGGGTTAATTTTGCATAGGAAGTAATGGTCTTATGGATGATATAAGACATGCTCATTTTTTGTCCTTCTACTGTCTGTCCTCTATAATGACTCTTAGGTATCAATGATTGTGTGAAAATGACTCCCCTTATTCCTCCCTCCCTAATTTCCTAACTCTATCCACAACCAGAGTAAGCTAAAGGCAGCTCATATCAAGAGTAATCAGTGGTTCTGAAAGGTTAATTTCTGTGAAGAAAGTTGCTTGAGAAATGACAGATATAAAAAATGTGTTCAAGGGAGTAGGAAGGGGATGGTAGGCTCTTAGATATCCATAGAACTAAGCATGGAAACAAAGCAAGCAAATGAAAATAAGGCATTTTCCTCTATCTTCATTTCTGATCTTTGTGAATTGTGAAACGCAGAACATTGGATACTTGAAGCTAAGTACATTAGAGGTATTTGACTTCTGTAGAATTGAAGAGTATTGTGTTGTAGGGTTTTTCATGTGGAAGCTTTCAATTTACTTCTATATTGGATGGGACTTTGGTTTGGTTTTTTCAATTCTGTTTTACAATATCCCTATTCTGTAAAATTAACTAGGATAAGAAAGTGTAATTTGTGCACTGGAAGAAAACAGTAGTGAGAATTTTCTGTTTAAAAAATCTATAAAGATGAAAAAACCCTGTGTATACATATACCCCAGATAATATGTACCCAAGACTGCCTTCTAGCTGTCCAAAAGATTGCTGATGCTGAAAATCTGGAGAACAGTCTTGAAGACATGACAAGTTACAGCATAATGGCACTAGTCTGAAAGAATCAGTGTATATACAATATGACTAGTCTGGTCATTCTGACAAGTTATGAGTGAAATGGGGAAAATCTGGTAGTAAAGAATGATTACCAAACTGGCAAAGATGCCTACTGAGTGTTGATAACTCACTTTTTTCTAGTGTCATAACTGGGGGATATATCTTCAATGGATATAGTAAAGAGTTGATTTTTCACTTACAGAACAGCAATTTAAAGAAATGTAGACATTACCAATAACAATGAGTCTGTCTTGCAGAACAGTAATGTGTATTGAGTCTAAAAAGATGGGATTTTTGAAGGAATATAAATGAACTTGCCCTTAAAGTGAAAAGATAGTAAAGAGGATCCAGAAATAAGATAAATTACTATGAAGGGGAGATTCAGGGACCAGTGAAATTGATTTAGAGGAAATTCTGGGGGAAAATAGAGTTTCTTACCTCTGTTCTGCTGGAAACTTCTTGCCCTCCTGGAAGACAATCGTACTAAAGTTTGTCATCTGTATGTTCCCAGAATGACAAGTAGTGGCTGTAGTAAGTGTCTAATGTTGTATATGTTATCTCTACTCTAATAAATTAATCAATTCAGAAAGTAATGGATAATAAATAAATTGCACAAGCATGTCTTCTTTGTAGTTAAATGTTGACTGAGTTTTCCTTTCTTCCTTTTTCTTCCAGGTTGTTTTTGTGGTTCTAGTATTTTTAGCAGCTATGTTTTGTTCTTACCCCAATCCAAATCAGGATAAGTGCCCTGGAAACTATACTCACCCACTTAAAGTGCAGACTGTCATAATCACTGCAAAAGTAATTCTGTGGATTCTACTTGTGTTTTTTGAACGATACATCCAGCACCACCACAGTAAAGTCAGAAGCAGAGGTTACTTCTCGATATACCGATCAACAAGACATCTGAAAAGGCTTCCACTGCTGATACACTCCACAGGTGAAGTGAACTTATTTTCATGGGTCTTTATTCTAAAGCTTTAAACTATATAAGACTGAACAGTTTATATTTGTGGGAACTTATAAATGGTATTTATTTTAGACGGATGGACCTCCTGACTGACTTTTCTGGCCTGCCAGATGCATGTTATAAACAACTCCTTTGTAGTGGAAAAATGCCCACAAGCATGAGGTCAAGTAAAACATCTAGTATTCAGCCATAAAATGTTCACCCAGCAAGGTGTGTGTTTGGCTGCTAGTGATCTCAATTTGCATACTCGTTTGTCTAGTTGGATATGTGGCAAGACTGCTTGTCCTTCCAGGTAGTGTGCTAGTCTCTTTTCAAGCTCAGCAATTCATGCAGAAACAGATGACTTGACTGTTGTTCCACCTGTCTGAAATCAGAAGAATAAGCAATTTTCTGATCTTCAGTTCTACTTCTGACTGCCTTTTTCTGCTTTCTGTGGACCAAGAGTGGTGTATGTGAGTGATTTAGCTCTATATATTCTAAGTTACATCACTGGCCAGTGAAGTGAAAGTGCTGATACAGTTAGCTGATGTAGCTTTTCTAGCAGAAACTACTTCAAACAAATCCAAAATCCAGGGTGTTTCTCACAGACATAGCAGTGGAAAAGAAACATTGTCGGGTTTTACAGTATTTTCCCTCTTAAAATCCCACCTCCCTTCTGTCAATCTTCTGAATAACTGGAATAGAAATTTTTTTCAGAGTTGATAAGTTAGATGGTCTTGCTTTATATAAAACCCTAGCTCTTTCCACCCAGCGACTAAAAGACCTAGTCAGCTTGATGAATGTGTAAAACTTCAGGCTCTGGCCACTAGATAGAGCTCTGAAGATAAAGATGTGTTTGGAGTGCAGTAACCAAATCGGGCTGTGGCAGGTTTAAGGATGTTTCAAAAGAGGCAGAAATAGTCTCTCTATTCTACTGCAGCGTAATTGGGAATACCTAGTTCTGTTGTCAGGGGAGAAGTGGGCTTCATCTAAGATTACCAGACATACTCTAGGCATGTGTAAATTTTCAGGTGCAGTCAGTTGTGTGCTATAGACTTTTGATCTAGTTAAGATGGGTAGCTCCAATGCTGCAAACTGCCATGCTAATTGCTGTGGGGACTGCTTCCATCCTGTGACAGCTCATTTGCCTAATATAGTATGAAAAAGAACATTACAGTCCCCTAGCTACATTAATTCTCTTAATATACTAGATGCTTTATCCAGACACTAGTTACAACATTTCTATGGGGAAAGAAGAACATTCACACTGAGAAGAGGGTGTATAAAGAATTAAGAAGGCTTGTTACATCTGCAACTCAATGTTTGCTGCTCTTGACCAATTGTGCTCATTTCATTTAAATTTCCAGTAACCTGAAAGCATTAAAATAATAGCTAGGCAACTGGAAGCCTATGCAAGTATCTCCCTGTGAAAGAAAAGGTGTTTGGGGTTTTTGCTCTTTCAGTGATCTCAAATCTACCACTTGAAGGAAAAAACCCTCAATTTGAATTGACTGATGTGACCTTAGTTTTGGGGATTGGTCACACAAGGGTAGAAACTGTTTAAGCCTACACATGTGTATTAGGTATTTCTAGTGCATTTCTTCTAAGTCAGAAAAACCTGTAAGAAAACTTGTACTATTACAGCCAAATGCTGAAGTGAAACAATTTTGCTGCCAGCAGTTGTAAGGTTGTATCACCTGTGCTACAGAAATTAGCTGAACAGTCAAATATGGTATGAAATGGAAAAGCATTACTGAAATGTTGCAGCCTAATGCAGATAGTGGAGATGAGAGTATGAAGTCTTTTAACAGCTAATGAAATTGTTACATACAATTGTTACACTGTAAAATCTAACCTCTGTTTTCTAGGTAACGCAGCCCTGCTTTTGATTCTGTCAGTGCAGCATTCCTTTCCTGATCACAGTAAAGTGTACCTGTATCTTATCCTGGGAGTCCTGGGCCTGGAGTTAATTAGCTCCCTGACATGCTTAGTGATTTACACAGGTGAGAGGCAATTTTTGCCTTCTTTTGTGAGACTTATAGCTGCTACTCAACTGTTTTATTTACCCCCACAGTGGCTTACGTGGGGTACCCCAAGACACTTAAGTGCAACTATAGTGATTCTGTGCTTGTAGAAGAATAATTAAGGCAAATAGTTGCAAGATCAGAGAAGATCACTAAGAAATGAGAAGGTTGTAAGACTTGATTTGGCTTCCAAGTGCTGCTAAATGAAAGCTTCATGTTACCTCAAAGCTGTTGATCCAGTGAAGTGGCAATAAATGCATAATTGTTGTACAGGTGTCCTGTGAAGAGACTTTTGTTTAGCAGTGTGTTGTCAAATGCATGCACCACAAACTATAAAGCAGTAAGAGCTAGCTGGATTAATTGTAACTGCTTTGGGGATTTACATGTGTGACTTGATAGCTGATGTGGTTGTGCCTTACTCTCCAGGCTTTTCCACGTTCCCTGGTCCCACCCCAAAAGCTTGAGTTCTTCGTCACTGAAATGGAAGTTTCTCTCTAAAGAATGTTTTAAAGGGAAAAATAAACCAAACATGGCTTTTGGAATCTGTGCTAATGCTAAAATATGATACTGAGGCATTACTTTGTACTGTCACTGTTGGCTTGTAAGTTATGTTTTTAGATTTGGTGTCACTTACCAAGACTTGATAAATCTCTTTCCATTAAACTATTGCAGAGCTATCTAAAATGTTAATAAATGCATGAACCAAATAGTTATTTTCATTTGACTTAGTGCAAACCATAAACCTAACTTGTTTAAGACAAGATCAGAGAAAACTATATTGAGGGGGAGGAATTTTACACCAAAAAGTTAAGACACTAAATACAATTACTTTTGTCACAAGAAAGCTAGAGATGTTTACTGTGAAGTCTGTGTCTGTTTAAATGACATGTAGTTGTTCTTGAGTTAGTGCTGCTTCTGAGATGCTGTTTTATGATTATTTACAGCTACAAAGAGATGACACCTTAGATAAGTAGCCTTTGTAGGCCTGTTTTTTCTAGGAGTGGGGGAAACAAAACTGATGGGCAAAATTTACAGTTTACTACTAACTTCTAATCAAACAAGAGGAAAGTAGAAATACCTCCTTCAGGACTGCATGAAGCTGTTTCTCTGGTTAGTATTGTATCTGACAGCTTCTGTGGTTTCATAATTAGTGCTTAATCTCTGATGTCTTTTTCTTTTGGAGAAGAAACTTTGGTATGTTCTTAGTAATGTAATGACACATGGAGAAATACTGCTAAGTAGCTTGGTCATCTAGGAAATAAAATCATGTCTTGACTCTCCTGCAACAACAGGGAAATCAAAATGCAATAAGAAGGTCTCAGCTCCAAACTACATCTTCCTCTTATAACTCTTCAGAGGCCTGAATGCTCTAGGAATGTCAGGTTTCCCCTGAGTGTACCATTATGGCTCTAGTAGACTAACTGTCCTCTGGAGGAATGAAGGCAGTGATGAGGGAACACAAGTATGGTAGTTCTACAGAACTATTCCGGGAATGCTGGAGATCATCTCTTTGCATATGCATACTTACTTTTCTGGGTAACTCAGGAAATAAGAGAAATTGCAAAACTTTAATAGAACATCAGGAATTCTAGTGAATTCCAAGCACGGTTTCTTAGCTTGAGGCCTCTGGGAGCTCCAAGAGTTACATTTTGCATCTCTTAACCCTGACAGGAAAGTTGACCATCATAGTAAAATTCCCTAAGAGCTCTAAAAGTATCCCTGCTTATTTGTCACTGGAAGTCTTGTTGGCAAGCTTGTACTGTCCCAGTTCCTGTGTCCAGCAGATCCATTAACCTGCTTATACTAGGAGGTTGTGGGGTGCAATGTTTTGCTTTCCATCTGAAGGCTCCAGGGAGTCCTGGAGCTAAGAGACTGCATGCATGTCTGTTTTGTGTGTAGTGGTGGTTTTTTAGTATTTTTAGCATGAAGCTAAATATCTACTGAAGGAAAAACAAATGTATTTGGTCAGTTTTGAAAATATCCTGAGAATCTGATTGTCACTATTGCTACAGAATTTTTTTCCCCTCTCAGAACAGAGTATGTGACTGGATGGAAACATGAAGCTTCTGCAGTAGGTTAGTTTTAAGGACAATCCCTCTGCTCAGGGTTGGAGTTCCCTTCTCCAATGCAGGTACTTAGCAGATACCACTTACTGTTAAGATAGTATCAGCTAGTGTAGCTGAACAACAGTGGGGAGATTAAGGTCCCTTTACACTAGCAACTCATGATCAGCCCCTTTCTTATGTTAGTATATTACTCCTAAATTTTGGAGGAAAGGTAGCACCAGTTCATATACTTCTTTCATAGTGGAATAATTAATTTCTTAACTAGAATGAGGCAAAAATGCTTATCTGTAGAAAGTTCATGTACCTGATTTATTTTCATTTTAATATTGCTGCCTTAAGTGGAAGTGTTGGCATGGAATACCTGATTGTAATTCTAGATATTTCTTCTTTATTGGAACTATTTTATAAATTGTCTTATGCCCAATGTCCTGTGAAGTACTACTAACCTTTCTTAAAATTCTGTTAAGCAGTGTGTGTACATTTGTAGCTGTAGGATGCAGCTGTAGTTGACCTATAACAGGCTTGACATACATAAGTCATTGAAGTGAGGTAAATGGGCATGGAATGAACTGGGATACAAACAGCTCTAAATGTCAGCTTAGTATTCAAAGTTTGTTTGAGTAGGGAATCAAGATCAAAAGGTTTACTAAATACATCTATTTACTTTGTTACCTACTTTTAATATCACTTGAATAAAAGACTAACATTCCCAGAGACAACACATGTTGGGAATTCCATATCCATTCCTTCCTGGCTTTGTGTAGCTCATGGAAATAACTAACCTTTGAGCCTAACTTGTAGTTAACCTCTGAAGAGTCTTAGCATCGTTTAGCAGAGTGGCCTGTAATAAGCCCCATTGTATTACTGACTTGTAAGAATAGTCTTTCTCTGCTGTAGCAGTATGGATTTCTGATGGAGCTGGATTTTAATCTTTTTAGTGGCATTAGATGTGTAGCTTTGCAAGCAGCCCTAACTGCAAAGTCGCAAATGCATACTCTGTATTTCTTGGTACATTCCCTAAATCAAGATCTGGTATTGAATAGCTTCAAAATATTCAGATTCCTTCCAGAAATAATGCATAGGGTGCCTACAGCTGCTCCCACCCATTCCACATCTGTTAAATTTAGTCTTAAACTTCTTTCACAGGTGCCCAGGAATGACTTCTGGTTGTAATAACCAGCACTGCAAAGTTTACAATGTGAAGCTGATAACAGAGCTGCTCTGGTTTAAATATTTCATGGCAAGTCTGCCCTAGTTTTGGAGCAGGCAGACAAGCTGCTGCTTCATTGCAGGTAGTCTAGTTAAAGTTTTTATCAAAGAGCTTAAGTGAGAAGTTCTGACCTAGATAGTAGCATCAAAACTTCTTAAAACTTTTTGTTTAAAGCATGTTGCTTAACTTATGGCCTGAGATTAAAGACAGAATCTCACTTCAGTCTCAAAGGTGACTGAAGTTTCACCTTCTCTTAGGTGACAGATTAAACTTTGCAGATGTTAAGCAGTATGTTCAAGCTCCCCCCTTCAGGTCTTCATTGTAGTCTTTTAAGCATCAGGGCTGAGTTTAAAAAAAAGGGGGGGGGGGTGGCAAACCAAACCACACTAACTTATCAAAGTCATTCCAGAAATGAGCAGAGAGACTGCTTTTTCTTTGCTTCCTCCCTACTACACAGATTTCCTTAATATTCCATCTCCTATTGTAAGGCAATTTTACAATTATTTGTTACAGATTTTTTGTTTTAACTTGCAGCCTGGTGGTAAAGCTTTTCTTTTTTTGGTTGCTTTCCAACTAATTTATAAAACATTGTTGCAGTGAAAATAAGCAACTTCAATCGTGCAAAGCCAAGACCTGACATAATTGAAGAAGAAAAGACGTATGCCTATCCTAGTCACATTACCTCAGAAGTTGGATTCAGGTAAGATATTCTGTGTTAGTCTTGTGCTGTGCTAAGCCATAGTGTATAGGTAACACTAACATAATTGCATTACTTTCTGTAGGCTTACATAAACCTTAAATCTATCAATCAAAGCAGAGGTGGGAATAAGTTCTAAAGGAAAAACGCTTAAGGCTGCCATTTTACACACAGATGAGAAGCAGCACATTCTTTTCCTTTCTACATAGCAATGGCTATTTGTAATGCTGCCATTTTAGATGCAGAGATAAGAAGCAGCACATTCTTTTACTTTCTACATAGTAATGGCAATTTGTTAAGATACAGAAATCCTCAAATGTGGGGACAGAAATGATTTGACCATTTATGGCTGGTTGCATGAATTTTTAATGTGCTATAAATAACTGCTTAAATTGCATTTAGTTGACTTTATATGGGAGTTTGAGGAAGGATATTGGTGTCTTAGGCATACTTTAAGTAACAGTCTACAGAAGCCTAGCTTCAGTTAGTTCTTTCAGGGAAGAAAGTATATCGTGGGCAGTTGATAGATGAAGAAGAAACTATGGCTTTGTTCTGTGTCAGCAGTTGGATGACAGATTCTAGCAAGGGATTTGGAATGTATTTCCAGTTTGGGAAGGAACTTTTAAAGGTGGGTAGGGCACTTAAAGAGGCCCTCAGTAAGACAGAGAAGCTATTTAATGATCATAGAACAGTTAGAGCTGGAAGAGACCCTGAAGATGAGTACAGCCTTTGTCCCAGCCCTATCAACCCACTAAATGATGCCCCACAATGCAGCGTCCACCCGTGTCTCAAACACCTCCAGGGACAGTGACTCAAC